>SBIQ01000176.1:0-18655 GCA_014805555.1 Astathelohania contejeani | reverse complement strand
ATAGAGCTTAGGATATTTTCGTGAGTTGTCAATTTGGTAATGGGTGCATCAACCAAATGCCATATATGTGTGAAACTTGATGGCTTTTAAACAAACCTCTAAAACTCCCACCTCTGAAGAGGAATGACAAAAGTTGGTAAGTTGGCCATCTACAAAGCCCACACGCATGGATAGACAGTTTTGGACTTGAATTTCAAATTTGTACTTGCCCAGCAGTTAACACTCAAAACTACTGGTAAAATTTCATCCTAGTTTAACGTCGTTTCGGACGTATTTAAATGAATTAAATATAATATTTGGTAATAAATATCTTTTCAATTACAGTATTTAATATTCGAATGTAAATAAAAGATTGAAAATAATATAAGAGGAATAGTAGTGTAAAGTTGAGTTTAAAGTGAAATGAGATTTCAAATCAATATTATGAAAATAAATTATAAAAAATAACACAATGCTAATATCTATTAAATAGAATCTATTAATCATCAAATTTGTTTAATAAAAATTATCTTTTTTTTACACTGTTTACTGTAATAAATAACCAAATTGCTATAATTTTTAAGCTTATCAACTGTTTCGGCAAATTTATTACTTTTTATTCCATTTTTATTTATTTTCTTGAATCTTGAGCATCTATCACATATAATCCTTATGTGTTTAAACGTGGATTTATTATGTTTATTAAATAGGCATTATTTACCATTTAGTTCTACGCCGCAAAACAAGTATTGTTTTTTTTTGCTTTCCTAATTTGACGGTTATGATTGCATGTTAATATGATGTATTCATTATATTTGAATAAAATACTCATCTATATTGGATTTTCTAATTAGTTTTTTTATTTTAATAAAAGATTTCAATTTAATTTGCTATTGATTACTTTCTTGATTTAATTTGAATATTTTATATTTTTCTTTTGTAAACATACCTATTAAGTGATTAAATATAAGTGTTATTATACACTTTACATTCTATCTCCAATTGTGATCATGTATAAACATATTTTTGCATCCAAAATAAATATTATCTACCTTTTTTGACTTAACAACAACACTGGCTAAGAATGGTTTTTCTAGCCATTGCTTTATCAAATGTAAAAAAATATATAGTTTTGTTATAATTTACTATTTAAGTTTGCTAGTATCTTACATCAACTATCTTATTAGTATAAATCATATATGACTTTTTTTTATTAACACCGTTGTAAAGTATCTTCCATTTTAAAAATCATTTCATTACGCTTTAGAATATTATTTTAATTATATCAGCTAAATCAAGAAGATATTATAACTTCATTTATCTATTCTTGTTTTAACTTACCACAATTTTATACTTTTGTAATGTTTAAACTTAAATATTAGCAATCACTTTTAATATCAAATTAAAAAAGTTCCCGGCACCGGCAAAAGAAAAAGATATAAAATCAAAATATCTTTCACACCATGTCCCAATTAATTTTCCGATACGGAACAGTTTCAAGTACAAAAACACTTGGATTGCTTGCAATAGCACATGCAAATAAACGCCAGGGCAAAAATACGATGTTGATGAAGCCCGATATAGATACACGTTATGCAATTGATGTAATTAAATCGCGTGCAGGTGTTGAAGCTACAGTGCACTGTGTTATCACAAAACAGACAGATTTAGTAAAGGATGTTTCTTATGATAATGTTGAAATCGTGCTAGTTGATGAGGCGCAATTTTTATCGCCAAGACATATAAACCAATTGCGTGAGGTTACAATGAAGCATGCTATTATAGTTATTTGTTTTGGGTTGAAAGCAGATTTTAAAGGACAATTGTTTCCTGGAAGTAAAAGGCTTTTTGAGCTTAGTGATGAGATAGAAGAAATAAAGTCAACTTGTCATTTCTGTCTGTCTAAATCAAGCCAGAATTTAAAACACAACGATGGTAAGCCGGTTGTAGATGGAGATTCGATTGAAATCGGAAGTGAGGAATTATACCTACCAGTGTGTTTTAAATGCTACTATAATAAAACTGGAAATCTTGATTTAAATAAATAAATTTAAGATATGACTTACAATTGAAAATATGAATTTATACCCGACTAAAGCGAATATATGTGCTGATTTCATATTTTAATAAAAAGACCAAATTATGAGTTACTATCTTTTATATTTTTTAATCAATTAAAATATTTTAGAAGCAATAATTATTAATTAAGAAATAATAAAGACAAACTCATCTATACTTAATATTAATGAAATACATATACATATATCATCATTAAATATATAAAATGAATTATATCATATTTAAATTTCCATAATGTGCCATGTCTATCTATTGTCCTAAGCATATACTTCTATGATAAAAATAATCGGTTAATAATAAATAAGCCAATTATATGATGACACATTGTATCCAAGCGATATAATATATCGACGAGGATGTGCTAGATCATCTCATAATGAAGGACTTAGTTTTAACATGATTACTTAAATATTAATTTTATGAAATTCATTGAGAGGCGTAATAATAGGAATCATTGAAAGATCAATATTCCTTAGCAAATATCAATAATTATAACATGACCATTTTCCAAAGATGAAACTTATGCAACGATCGTTCAAATAAAGCTTAATGAGGAAGTAACAGACAATACAATAATTAATATCAATCAATTAAATGAGCAATCTGAATAAAAAAAGATATTATTTTATCAGAATTATTAAAATAAATAAAATAATGATAAAATAAAAATGGATATTAAATAAGATAATAAAAAGTGAAAAGGATATAAATAAATATTTCGTTTTTAAGGATATAATCAATACTTCCTAAAAATATATTAATAAAATAAAAATATATCATCATGGTTTGTATCCGTTAAGATGAAAATAAGAAATATTTTTATATAATTCGAACTCGACTAATAAGGAAAGTCTTTTTACTGTTAATTAAATAAAAAAGGAAATATTAAAAATAAATATTTTAGATATCTTACCTATATTAATAAAAAGCAATTATCATATCATATTAGTAGTAATAAATTTTAAAATGATAATCAGTCAAATAATCATAATCAGATGTTTATATATTTTTATTATATTTATTGATATGTTATAATTTTATTCTATATTGTGCCAAAGCAAACACCTGGAGTGTGCTCAAGACATTAATAGACTAATGATTATAAAAAATAGAATAAGCTGTCTAGCATATGTTCTTTTGGTCAAATACAAATGGTATTATAGCAAAATCATATGACTAAACTGTATGTCAGAAGATGCAACATGGAAATAGTTTGATTCGTCAATAATATTAATATTTATAAAAGTTTTTCTAAAAAATTAACCATATGTAATAACACATTATATTATCATGTATTTATCATTATATAGCAGCGCACTTTGCAGCTAATTATATGAGATCATCAGAAAAAATTTATTAATAGATGATACGATAAACATATTATAATATATTGATTATACTCAACTTTTATAGTATAATATTATATTATCTCAATATAATAAAATTTAACTATAAATATAAAATAATTAAAAAGAAAAAAAAGATAGTATAATAAATAATGATATAACCAATGATAAATATATTTATGTTATTATTTTAGACAATATTACATATTTTTTTAACATGTTTATATACACACACTATAAATTTAATTTTATCCGAAATTATTTATTTAAAACCGTATTATTCATATAGTTCGAAGAATGTAAAATATTTTCAGCATACACTCACAAACAAACCTACTTGTACTTTAGCGTATACCTCACTTAAACTCTAATTTGTAGAAAGCATAGAGTAAAGCAATGATTATTTATTGTGATTATTCGATATTAAAGCTGGTATATAACAGATAAAATATTAAAGCATGTATATTAAAATAAACACAATTAGTTATATTCTTACTGTAATAGTATATATTGATTAGAATTGTGATAGTACTTGATTCATTAATTAATATATTATTATAACATCCAGACATGCCATCTAACACATACATGTATTTAATTTAAAAAAACGATTTTATATAAATTTACTTTTTGTTTAATTCAAAATTTTTATTATATCCGACAGCCATAATAAATTCGATAGAATATTATGATTATACAAACCAACTTATATAATATTATAATAAATAAATTTATTATATCTCCATTTTTACTTTATTTTACCTATTAAGCTTACCATACCATTATTTCCATCATTCTCTTTCTACATTACATTGTCGCCAATGATTTCTTCATATTCAATGAAATACTTCAAATTAATACAATTAGTTATATAAAAGATGTTAAAATAGAACAAGTGTAATTTAAATAATTTAATATGTAAATACAAATATAATATTGCATACTAAATCATTAAATTAATTATAATCTCGTTTGAATTAAATCATTTCAAGTATAAATACCTACAATTAGATTACACACACTTATTTATTTTATAAGGTTACAAACCAAGCCTTTCTTGATCATTGCTTATGATATAATTTTTCATTATGAAAATAAGTTATCAGTCAATAGGTATATTATGTAATAAAAAATATTATTAGAAACTTACAATACATTTATTATAAAGAAGATGTGCAAAATGATAATACTTAACACCTACCCAAAATATTTATAAAATTATATACTATACAATTATTTATAGTTTAAAACTAGGTTACAAATTATTTATTAAAGATTTAATGTTTATTAATTTTTGTCTTTCTTGTCTAACCCTACGGCTAACACCCGCTTCTCCGATCTTTATTTATCTTTTGCATTCATATTATCATTTATCTTACATTTAAATAATATGGTTATCATCCCATCCTATAATATAACAAATTGTTTTAATCTTAGTTTTATAAAATAACCAAGTTTCTTAGCCAGGAGATCATTTTTTCTAAAACTTGGTACTTCTTATTGTTATTCTGATATCAAAAATAACAAACGCATTCTATTCTCCTTTACATTTAATATAATTGTTAGCTAATACACTTTACAAAAAATGAGTTTTTAGCCTAGTATCGGCCAAAAGCACAGCACTTCAGTCTTATCTCTTGAACTAATAAAAACTGAGTTTTTTTTTTTAATTTTTTAAAGCCATATTTATTCATCAAATGAAAGTAAATGCATAAACATTTTCTTTTAATATAAAGTAATTTATTAAATCATTCTTTTAACTAATTCACCAATTAACTCATAATGATTTCCTGTTGATCCTCCCATAACAAAATCTTTTGCTTTCCTTCCCTTAAATCCCCCACGTGGGCATTGAAGCGCAAATGGCCATAAAAATCGGTTTACTGCCTTAAAAAACGGAGTTCCATAGTAAATATGATACACTAGTTCCTCCATACACCTTAACTCACCATCAAAAGCATCTTCGATGACCTCGGAAGTTATGTTAGCATGTTTGCCATTAATCTTACATGACCCACGCTTATATATAAGTTCTCTCAGTAAATGGATATCAATAGTCCCCCATGCTACATAATTTCGTACCTTCTGAAGCATTTGCTTGATGGATTTGTTATTTCTAACAAATACAGCAGAGTATTGCTTGTTAAGTCTGAACAGCTCCATGATTTTTCGTTCTTTTGGAGGTACATTATTTACTCCACGTATTCGCACTACGAGGAAAAACTCTGCCTCTTTAGGAACGTAAATAGCGTTTTTCCTCAATGCCTCTGCTTTCTTCTCGGCCTCCTCGGCGATGCTAGCCTTATAAAGAGCAATTAGCTTAGCAGTGGTTTTCTCCGCATATTTGCGGTTGTTTTCCTGGCGAAGAGCAAGAGCATGCTGCTGCTCCTTGCGAATGGCATCTAGCTTGGCCTGGTATTCCTTTGCCTTTAGGTATGACACGGGTTGTTCGTTTTCTTGAAGTATCATTTTGGGGTGAATTTTATTTTAAATTATTAAAGGTGAGTTTATGCATTAAATAAAATATAAAAAAATTTTAAATCAAAAATAGAAAATAAATTTTTTTCGTTTTGTTATATTAATTATTCTTAAAAAGATATTCATTACATTTCATTTCTTAATAATTTATATTATTTTTTTGATACTTAATTCTTTTAAAGACATTTTATTATCATTCTTCATAATTTTTTAAAAATTTTAGCCCTCAAATGGCAAAAACCAAAAAAGAAATCCCAAAGAAAAAGCTTACACCCAGGGAGCAGATGGAGGAGGATGAGAAACGATTGGCAAATCGGTTATCTATTTTAAAAAATACATTTAAGATACCACCAGCTATAAACCAATTCAGAACATGTATGAATGACCATGATACCAGTAAGATGATTGATCTGTTTATGCATTACAAGCCTGAAACCCGGGCAGAAAAAAAAAAGAGATTAGCTTCTGAGAATCCACGGGCTGGACCCAAGCCTATCCTCGTCAAGTTTGGCCAGAAGCATGTCGTCAATTTGATCGAACAGAAAAAAGCGAAGCTTGTTCTTATTGCTGCTGATGTGGATCCAATTGAGCATGTGGTATTTCTACCTACACTGTGTAAGAAGATGGGTGTTCCCTATGCCATTGTAGGACAAAAGGCATTATTGGGCCAACTAGTAAATCTAAAGTCTGCTACTTGTGTTTGTCTGTGCGAGTACTCACCAACAGATTCCGTGGCCTTCAAGGAGGCTGTGACTAAAGCCAATGCTATTTTTGGGGATTGCTATGAAACTGCGATGCAAACTTGGGGTGGCGGTGTAGCAAGGAAATTGGTGGACGAGATTAAAGAATAAATAATTTATTTAAAAATATTATCTTACTTCTATTATTTGATCAGCTTATCCAGTAAAATCATTTTGAGTTTTTATTTGTTATTTATTTGATTTATAAATATTTGAGATAAAAACTAAAGAGTGCAATGATATCTGAGTTTTTTCCCTTCGTAGTATTACGAATCATCCTCGATATTCTATACTACTATAATGCTAAGGTCCTATTCAAATATATATCGCCTGTCCCGGTCTTATATATCACACATTCAATAGGAAGCTTAGTCTTCTTTTATTATTTCGTTAAATTCGGATTTGGTATTTTTAAAAGAATTGAATTAGAAAGTGAAATTAGGATTGATAGATTTATCAGAAATGTGTTTTTGTTAAATATGCTTTATAATACGTACAGTATTCCTAAGTACTATTCTATAAATCGGTTGGAAGATATCACTATTGTTGTGGTGTATGGATCGAGTATCATTTTTATTTACATTTTGTCGGTTTTTTATGGTATACAGCAATGCAAGATCGGGCATGGAGTGCCTGTGTTTTTTGGGATTTTAGGAGTTCTGGTCTTATTTGTACGGAATCATAATAAGAAGCTGTTTTTGTTGTGTTTATTGGCATCGTTTCTTTCTGCTCTTTACTCGGTGTTTTTTAAGCTTTCCATGAGGAAAAGCCAAGTCGGAATGTTCCAAATGCTCGAAGGATATTTTAGCACTAGTGATGCTTATTATGCTAACAGGCCAGCTAAGCGTCGTAATGAAACAGCTAATTATTCAAAGAAAAGAAAAACTGTTGATTTTTATGAACTCAGCCATAAAAATATGTTAAATTATGACTTAAAGACTAATATAAAAGATAGTGCAAAGGATAATATTATATTAGGAGATAATAATTTATTAAATATAGAGAATAATATTATGTTAAATACAGAGAATAATAATAAACTCACACTTACTAATGATAATAGATATTTCCATTATATGAAATATTATTATGGATTTAGTGGAATAATTACACTAATTTTCTATTGGCCATTTATATTTATATTTAAAACTAATTATATATCTCTACTGGATATAAAACCACTATTTCATACGTTTATTGCTATTCTTATATCCTCATCTTATTCTATACTGTATTTCTATCTTATGGCTGTTACTACTCCAATAAAAACGGAAATCAGTGGTATGCTTTTCCAACCTGTGTTTCTTATCATACAGCTTCTTAGCAGTAAATCATTTGGGTGTGTACTAACAAATGGATACTATTTGTTTGTATTTTGTTCCTTTTTTATTCTGATATGAAAATGGAAGAATTATTAATAAATATTATTTAGATTTATATAATAAATATATAATTTCGGTATAAGTAATTTATTAATTCTAAAATCAGTACTAATTTAATTATATGTTTCTAAAATACTATTATAAATCATATCTTATACACTCATATGGAATTTATACCGTAATTTATATTTAACTTACCCTACTTAGATTTATTGATCCTCACTTAACATAAAAAGATATTTTTTAGATAACAAGTATAATATATTATATAAAATGTTATACCTTTAGATTAGCAATATAATTTGAAAGTAACTTTTATTGTAGAATGTTATATTATAAATAGATGGTATATGATAACAAGATAACAATAATATCATTATAAATTTATAGGATATTTGATTGAATTCTTTGATGATTTAAATCTCGCTTATCTGATTATATATTTATATACAATTCACACAATGCGTCATTCAAAAAATAAATTATAACTAAGCATTCGATCAAACTTTTTGATTTAAAAAAATTTTCCAGAAAATATAGTAAATTTATTTCAAGTAATATTGCTATCTAATACTCAATAATAAAGCTTTATTATCTTTTTAAATAAATTTTATATTAACTAATTTGAAGAAGCATATACTCACTTTTCATTTCTATATAGAAACGATTTAATAACTCTTTATCAAAGATTCTTGATTTAATGCATGATCATTGAGGAATAGATGCTGCGAAACCATAATATCAATACTTAATGTCTTATTTTTTTGTTTTACTAAACATCAGTCTATATCTGGTCTTCTATTCTCATTTATGCATTTCTAATCTTCTCGAATATTTAATAAACAATTAATACACAAAATTTATTTATTTGTTAATATATTTATGCGTTGATTCATGAATGCATTTTCAATCATCACAGCACATCTTTCCACGTTTTTAATAGGAATAATCCTCATAAGCAGTACAATATTCTCCACTGCATTTATAGAATGCATATATGAGGATGTATTGTTTCCATCTTGCATACCATGCACTGAATTACAATGGAATATTATAATAGTGTCTTTATTGGGTGGCGCCGTCTTAGGAAGTGTCATGTTTAGAAATACTAAACCTGTGGTCCAATTACGTATAGCAGATGAGTTTATTATACTTGGTCTAATCGGATTGCTAAGTAGCTTTAGCTATCCTCTAATTGTTGGCTCCAGGTTTTGCATGGGATTGGGATTAGGATTAGTAAGTACATCTGTTCTGATGTATTTTAAACAAACAAAGCATAACAAATTTTATTTGTTTATAATCTCTCTAGGATACCTTATAGGCCAACTTCTCTCTTTACTAAAATGGAAGTTAGGAATTTCAATAATTTTATTATACACAATAATACACAGAATAATGCTTCAATACATATCTGATCCCATATCAGACAAGGATGCCATAACACCCAGTCACCCCATATTCAATATTACATGTTTTCATATTATTCAACAGTTTACATGTTTTCTTCCTTTATTAATATACCAATTTGATTATAAATATTGTCTTTTCCTATCTCTTACAAGTTTTGTAGCATTATTCATCAAAATTAGAAAAAAAATTCTTTTAATTATTAGCTTAATAATAACGATTCTAGCTTTGATAGTACTATCCACTAATTTTCCATTTGGGGTAGGTGGATTCTTATTTATAATTGGCTACTCCTTAGGCATTGGATCCATTCCATATTTTATGCTTGAAAAATTTTCGTATGAAGAAACAAACAAACAAAAATATATTATGTCTATGAATTGGTTATCAGGTCTAATAATAGTATATTTATTTCCAATATGCTACGCCAAAGCTGGAAACAATATGTTTTTGTTTATGAGTGGTTTGATAAGTATAAGCTCGATATCAATGATATTACGCAGTATCTAAAATGTAAAATAAAATGTTTTCTTTTATATTTTTTATTATAATAAATTTAGTTTAATTATTATTGTGATATGAATATTTAGTTTTTCATTAATTAATATATCTACTTATTTATTATATGTTTAATTTAGAAACTAATCCTGAGTCATTGATTGTAACTATCTTCTCAATCTCATCCTTTTCAATACTTACAGGAATATTAGTAGTATTTTCATGTCTAAGATTTCTTAAATTATAAAAAAGAACACCAATGATACTTACTACTAGCCCTATGATATTTATGGTATGTAATTGTATGTCTCGTCGTATGACTGAATATATTACTATTATTAGTTCTTTTACTATTCCGGCCACACTTAGAAATACAACAGAAGTGCGTTCTACTAGAAGAAATTCAGATAACAAAAGCAGAAATGAAAGCCACCCACTTAACATAATAAAGCCGCAATTCCGTGTTATGGCCCGACGAGTAGAAAAGAATTCAGAGGTTACTATTTCACGAAGCCCTTCAAAAGTCGCTGACAATGCCAGAAGCATTACAGAAATTGGGAGACATAAGTCCCGTATAGTGAATAGAATTCCCACCTTTCGCATACTACGTTTTTGAATCAGGTATTGAATAAATGCCCACCTAAATCCGGCCATAAAAGAGGCCATGGAAATAAGGCCAAACCCATGGGCATTAAAATGTGTACCTGTCATTGAAGTCAGAAACACTCCGGCACCAATCAGAAAAATAATCAAAAAAAGTGTAATTGAGGGGGCTTCGATCCCAAAGACAAATCCCGAAAGTAGGACAAATACAGGAGCTGAAGATTTCACCATTGTGTAGAAAGCGAGCGATACACTCCGTAGGGAATAAGAAGATATTCCAATATCTATAGCACCCGCCACTGCACAAGGAAGTGTAGATCTAAGATACTCTGATATTTTTCTTTTTTCTGTTCTTAGACGCAACAGAGCACTTGCAGTTCTAGCCAGAAGATAATGAATAAAATTTTGTGCAGATGTAATAAACAAAGGAAATCTAAAGTTATATTCATTCTTTGAAAGCACGTAAGAAGTAAGGAAAGATAGTGTAAGAGATGTGGTGTAATAAAGTACCACATAGAATGATATAAATAAAAGAGATTTCAAACGAGTCATATTTAAATTTTTCCGTTTTTTAGTTATGCTAAGATGTTACTTTGTTTTGATGAAGAAAGATAATACAAAGAATAATATTATTGGATGTATAATCATAATATAGGAAGATGCATAAATAAATTCATATTAATTGTTGCATAAATCCATTAATATTGAGAAAAAATATAATCCGATGATTTATTTAAAGGGTTAATGCTGTGTTATTCTTTATCTTTCTTTTCGATGGCCTGCAGTTAGCATCCAGTAGCACTTGCTTCTCCAAATTTTTTCACAGCATCTTCTACTCGATCTCTTACGTTTATGTCATCCTCAATGCTTCTTCTGTACTTAAGGATATGGTTTGAGAAAAAATATAATAAACAATGAATATGATAGCGAGTAGAAAGAAGCATATGGGATTGTATGAGACAGGGTGGAAAAAGCATAGAAAGATTAGGAGAAACGATGGATGCCAACTGCAGGTGATAGAAAAGAGAGATAAATAGTTAATTAGCACCAACCCTCCAATTAAATGCTTTGAATATGATTGATGCTTTTTAATTTGTTTAACAGAGGATATATATTTTATTACGATCAGGTTTGTTTTTTAATATTGGCTTGCATGCAATGAGCATCCATCTTCACTCGTACCTTTAATCCTCTCAGCCGCCACCTCAATCCTATTTGCTATACCAAATTCAGCATCAATGCTTTCCTGAGCTCTAAGGATATGGTCTCAAGTGTCCTTCGGTAGATTTAATATATACTTCAATAGTAGTGGTTATATAACTATTTTAAATATCTTCTGTGTTATTTAGTCACTATCCCCCCATGTTATGATACAGGATATTATTTTTGTTTTTGTCTTATATAACAAGCCTAATTTGTTTTCTAAGAGTCATACTTCCTATTTTTTGGTTTCTACAATTTGAAGAATATAAACAGGAGAATAATTAAATAGTTTTATATAAAACAAAGTCGTGTAATTTTATAACCCATTTATTTAAACTGAGTGATTATTATTGTGCTATTCTTTTACTTTCGTTTCCATGACCTGTGGTTTGCATCCAGTAAAATTTGCTTCTCCAAGTTTGCCACAGCATGTCCATATCATCCTCAATGCTTCTTCTATACTCAATTGATATGGTTTCAACTGTCTTTTCAATAGCATCGATTGGATTCTATCTTAACCTTTATATTTTATTTTTAAAAAAAATTTCCGTGTTACTTAGTTACCACTCCGACAAATGGAATGACATAAGAAATCTTATTGTTTTTGCTTTATATAAGAGACAAATTTATTTGACTATAAATCATATTTTTTCATTCTTTATTTCAGCAATCAAAAATTTTCTTTTCTTGTTATACCACCTCAACCATAATTGATCCATTTTTTTTCTTATTATAAATAAACAAATCCAGGTTATTATTTTTATTAGGATATCAATTTTTATCTTTATATCGATTCTAATTTTGGCTCTTTCATTTTCCGTGACCTTCTGGACTGAGTGAGATCGTAAATTCTTTGTTTTCTTAAAGCCGTATTTATTGGCTAGTAGAAGATAAATACACCTAAGCACATCATTATTCCTACACGTATAGTAATGGCTAAGCATTCGATTATAACCTGTTGCCAGATGGTCGATCGACTTTTTAACTTTACCACAATGCTGGCATTACAAAGCACTATTCCTCCAAAAAACATTTCTATTTTAGAAACACCAAATTTCTTCAGCAGGGATATCGATAATTCCATGTTTCATCTAAATTTTTTAAACTAACAAACCCAGATGAGACCCTATATAATTTTTTCATATAATCTTTTTTTATCAAATTTGCCATACAGGAGCTTACACTGTGCATTGAAATAACTTTTAGCAGAATCATCTGTTAACAAGTATTTTGCTTTTCGGCTTTTAGTATCACTTCTTTTTTATGTATTAGGGTTTTATAATGCATAAAATGGATATTATATTAGCATTGGAATCAAAATGTAATGTTAGAAGAAAGACAGAAACTATCAAAGCAGATGCGTTTATAAATGATAAAAAAAAATAATTGTAATGTAATTTATAAGTTTAAATATAGATATAAGTTATAAATTAAAAATTCAGAAAATCTGATTTATCAGCTAACCTATAAACTTTTTCATAGAGAAGATGTGAAAACTATTTAAAAGAGTTTGAATAAGAATAAAATAGGGCACTAATTAGGATTTATAAGGAAATTAGTATATAATAACATAAAGTTTTAAGAAAATGGAATAAATGATTAGTCAAATTAACAATTTATTGATACTTAGATTTGGTATTCCATTTATCTTAAGTGTTAGAGGAGGAATTACGATATAACATTTATTTATAAATAGAATCTAATGCACCAAATCCACAGGATACACCGCATTCATTACTATTTACATCTTTGCTCCTGCAAATATAACCAATATTCGTATTTATCAAAATACGATCATTCATGGATACTAATACACCTATAATCCCTATCTCAGGAATCGTATTTCTTTCTTTTTCTTCTCCCAAAAACCTATTTTTATAAGACATCGAATCAATTTTCTTCATCATAAAATAATTATTTCTTTTCTTTTCCAAACACATTTTTTTAACTTCCAATCCAAAAATATTGTTTCCTCCTCCCTCTGATGTTGATTTTAAAATCCAATTTGTTTCATCCCCTTCTTTATATTCTTCTATGGATTTATATTCTCCTATGGTATTATAAATAGAGCTAATAGATTCACTATCGCCATATAATTCTTTTAAAGCTTCATAATTGCTAAATTTTAAATTGAATTCTTTGCATCCTGCCATTTGCAATTCAGCACTGGGTAGTGAAATAACATTGCTATATTCAATCTTCTTTCTTATTTCTATATCTACCTCTCTATAATGTTCATAATTATAAAACCACCTATAATATACACAATATACCTTTCTATCTAAAAAAAACATATCAGACCCATCTTCGGAAAATCGGCATTTCTCTATGACATCATCCATAGTTACATGTAGCATGTCTATCCCCCGTATTTTTAATAGCTTAATTAATTCTACCTTTTCAAAATAGTTGGTTGATTTTCTACTTGTATCATTGTCTATCATCAGAGCTATTTCAGGAAATGCTGTGTTATTAAAGGGCAATGGCTTATCCAATGGTAGTATGATTTTATCATCTTTCTTTATAAACAAACTGTGGATAATACAAAACAAATCAGGTAATTTCCACAGTGCCTGGGAAACAAGCACATCAGGATAAAATAAAGAGTGTATTGAATTGAGCTTACTGCCCATTAAAAGATAAGCACAGGCAATAGTGTTAGTTTCTACCTGTTTGAATCCACCGTTTAAATCTTTTAGGTAATCTGTACGTATTAAATGTACTTTAATTTTTCTTTGTTTAGGAACACATGATTTTAGCATAAGAAATAATGGATCTTTTATATCGGAAATAAATTTGTTTGATTGTATGAATTCAGTCGATTTATAGAACAATTTGTTTACATCTTTTTGTATTTCAAACAAATTACCATAATCTACATTTGTAGGACTAACTGTCACATTAATGCTGCGCAATTCTCCATTTTTAAAAGTCATTAAGTTTTCAGAATCACAAATATTAATCATCAACTTTTCATTATCAAATTTATCCATTGTTTACCCTTATGGAAAAAGATTTATTTTTTAATTACGAAAGTAATGAATTTGATATAGAGGAGATCAATACTGATGTTTCAGATGATTTTGTCGGTGATGATGAGTGTGGATTGACACATAATGAAGCAGCGGAACTCAAAGCAGAGCTACTAAGATTATCAAAAATAGTAGAGGATAAAAAATAAATATACTGTTTGGTACTTAGTGTTATTTAATTCATGTTGTTTTCTTTAATAAATAAATTTTTATATTTTTATCGCCCGATTTAATATTAGTTAAATTATAATTTATTAAAATAATTCACCTTAGCCGGTTTTACAATTCTATTTGATTCTTTTACATATTATAATCTATTAATTTTCATATGAAATAAATCTTTAATTAAATATAACCTTAGCAAGCGTGTTGTAATCAAAATTTCCCTCTGCATCAGGCCTAACGATTTCAATTAACTCATCGATCTCGTTTTGATCGAGTCTATTCTCGCCCGTCTTAAGAATATTGGTTAGTTGTGCAACATTAATAAATCCTGTATTTTCCGGGTCGTAGCATCGTAAAGCCTTCACAAACTCATCTTTTTTTACATCATTAATTTCTACTTTTTTGCAGATATCAACAAATTCTTCATATGAAAATGTAGGCTTTTTATGGTATGCGATGAGACTATTTATCTCGTGATCTGTAACCGTATGGCCTACGTGGCGTAATAAATCACCCAATTTGTGGATATCTACCTCTGTTCCCGAATCATTAGCATACATCTTAAATACATTTTCTTCGTGCGCCATTTGGGGTGGACGATAAAATAAAATATTTAAAGAATGATTTGATATCAAAAACACAATAGTATTTCTAAAAAGGGGGACAAAGTCAATCTAAAGAAGGGATCAAATTTATATCGCAGAAGATACGCATAAATAAATGATAAATTAGTGTTAGTAAAATATTTATGGACAGAATGTGGCTTAATTATTTACATTTCTGTTTATATATATAAGTAATAAATAGTTTCATTAAAAAATAAAAAATATATAAACATTTCTAAAATAATATCAGAAAGCTTGTAGTATTATTTTTTTCTTATGAAATTGTTTGAACCAAGATTCGGTTATGATTCTATTTTTTAAAGCTTTAAATTAATTTTAATAATTTGTTTAATAAGCAGAGTGGATATGGCAGCACTTTATAGGCATAGATCGTATAATAAATAACAAGTATTTAAAATCTATAAAGAATATTCAGAATTATAACGATACCTCATTGAATAAATATAAAATCCAATAAATAAATCAAGCAACCATAATAATATGTGTAATACTATATAGTATAAATATAGTTAAATTTCTTAAAAACAGTTCACAAAAATTTTATTAGTCGTAGTGAAACATAATGTTGACAATATGATAAATATTTCGTTTTTATATATAATATTTCTAAATGGTTTAATTAAAATAATCTAATAAGGTACCAATTAAAAAAAGAATAACACACTTTTAATTATATAGGCAGATATATAAAATCAATGGTGCAGTATAATAGAATATGTTATATGAAAGATTGGTTTTAATTTTATTTCTTTACTATGAAAATATTATATTTTTATTTGCATTACAGTAAACTTGAATCATTTGGATTTGTGATTGATAACATTTTTTCTTTTTTTTTATAATTAAAATTACTTTGTATCATATTTGAGGTTATGATTGATAACATTTATTTCGTAATTAAAATTATGTTTACATACAATTATTAAATAGTACAGTACATCATACTACTGATTCCATCTTTTTATTTTTTGGTAAAAATACTATTAATAAAGAAAGGAAAGATTAATAAAAAGAAAATTGTTTCTTATAAAAATTATTTATTTTTTAACTATGTTACTTAGTATTAATAAGTATAAGTATATATTATACTGAAAAATAGCATGAATCGTCAAAGACATTATACAAATTCAGAGATATATCATCTCCTTATACACTTAAAATTTAATACTAGAAAAATTAAATATGTTACGCTTTATTTGTACAATTACAAAGTATATTGAATGTGTTCTTTAATACGATGCCACATTATATATTGATTATATCAATATGTGATTTAAGAGTATATTATTATAGCTAAGATTTTTGTTTTGTTTATGAAAAAATTATATAAAATAGAATAGTTTTAAATAGCTTGTATCTCACTAAATATATAGTTAAATACGTGTTCAAAATTTGGCTGTAGCTTGTATCATCTGGTTATTTAAAAGCATTTACTCGATAAAATAAAATATAAATGCAATAAAACATTATATAATATAATAGATAAACAAAATATTAATGAAGAAATAATATTAATATATCTGTAGATAATGATCAAATAAAAAATATATATATTATTTATATCAATGACCATAATTATACCCAAAGGCAACCCGATAAGACTCGGACTTCAGGCTTATAACCTGTATGTCTAATCTTTACAAGCTCACAACCAAATGTGTAACTCAAGTCATACAGCTGGAAATTGAGCGTCGAGCTTTGCTTGCGGATAACCAGTTGGGTGCTGTAAAGAGAGTTCAAGGTGCTAAAGAGCAAGCCATGCTCAATTCATATCTAAATAAAGAGCACGTACACATGTTGAAGTCAACGTAGATTACGTAAAAAAAAACTTTTGACATTATCAACCATGAATACTTGATAGTGTGTATATCCAAATGCAATTTTTCTATATATATGACGTGCTTTGTTAAAGAGATAACATTTAAGTGGAGCTTAGCTGTAAAAGCTGGACCAGATTATATTTCAATAAGAAGGTGAAGAAAGAGATACTTCAAGGTGATGGCCTTAGCCTTCTTCTCTTCATCCTGTGTATCGATCTTTTGAGCCGAAAACTTAATCAAAGATACCCTAATGTGTTAATACATAAGAAAAAAATTTTGCATGCTACTAATTACCTGTTATTCATAGATGATCTCAAACTCTTGAAAATTAACAGCACATTTATTAGCAATATATTGAAAGAAATTGAGTCTTTGTCAAGGATATAAGGCTGGAGATTCACCGAGAGAAGTCGGCCACGAATGACTCTCAGTGCGAAAATACTGCTATTCTTCTTGATAGTACCGGAGTATATAAGTATCTAGGTATAATAGAGGATCATAGTAGCAATATTATGCATGAATCATTCGAGAAGGTAAAACGTGAGCTATTGGCAAGAGTGAATAAGCTGTGTGATTCTAATCTCAATTCGAAAAATTTATTTAAAGCAATAAACGAGCATGCCATTTTTCTTGTCAATTACCACATTAGACTACAACACCTCGAACCTGATGACTTTTTAAAGCTTAATCATAAAATACGCATAACTCTCATTAAATATGAGGTATACCTAAAGACATGAGTGTAAAGCTAAGTTATATCTTCTCCTAACAAATATGAGAAGAAGTATCCATTCTGTGGAAATGAAAAGTGCGTATATGCTTCTTCAATTACTAGACAGCTAAAAAAATATATAAATATTTCATCAAGGCGAGCAACGATCTTGAAAGTTAAAGAGCAAAATAAGACTTACCTCGCTCTGATATACCAATACCTCAGTTCATAATACTCTCTAACATACGTTTCTGCGATGAGTCTTTCGAATGCTCAGCGTAAGCTCCTTTATGACGAAATCAATAAGAAAAAATTTCATGAAAAGTTATATAGGGCCCGCTCAAATGAGCTTGTTAGTTTAAAAGACTCTTCTACTTGGATGAAATATGGGAATATTGATCCCCGTGCTGAAGGAATTTATTGCTATATCCAAGATAGAAACGTTTTTTGGAGAGACAATGCTTTACAATGCCAGCATTGTGGTAAAGCCAAAAAGTCGATCGACCACCTGGCAACAGGTTGTGATCGAATGCTTGGCCATGACTATACGCGAAGGCATAATGAGGTACTTAGGTGTATTCACCT
>SBIQ01000175.1:0-18693 GCA_014805555.1 Astathelohania contejeani | reverse complement strand
TGGCAGAAACGTCTGTCAGTGAGTACTTTGACCTGAGGTATTGGTATATAAGAGAGAGGTGAGTCTTGTTTTGCTCTTCAACTTTCAAGATCGCTGCTCGTCTTGATGAAATATTTTTATATTTTTTTAGCGTATCTAGTAATTGAAGAAGCATATACTCACTTTTTATCTCTACAAAATGGAGACCTCTTCCTATTTATGTTCGATAAAAATATAACCACTCTTTACACCCAGGCTTTAAGTGTACCTTATGTTTAATGAGAGTTTGGCGTATTTCATGATCAAGCTTTAAGAAGTCAGCGGGTTCGAGATGTTGTAGTCCAATGTGATAATTGACAAGAGAAATGGCATGCTCATTTATTACTTTATATAATTTTTTTTATTTAGATTAGAATTACACAGACTATTCACTTTTGCAATAGCTCACGTCTTACTTTCTCGAATGATTCCCGCGTGAAATTGCTACTATGACCCTCAATTATACCTAAGTATTTATATACTCTAGTACCATCAAGTAGAGTAGCAGTGTTTTTGCACTAAGAGTCATTCGTGGCCGGCTTCTCTCGGTTAATCTCCAGCCCTATGGACTTGAAATAAACTAAGTTTTTTTCAACATATTACCCATTACCGTGCTATTAGTTGCCAAGAGTTTGAGATCATCAATAAATAATAGGTGATTAGTAGCATGCGAAATTATTTCCGCATGTATTGACACCTTTAGATATCTTTTATTAAGCTTTCGGCTCAAAGGATCGATACACAGAACGAATAGAAGAAGACTAAGGCCATCACCTTGATGTATCCCTTTATTCACATTTTTATTGACAATCCTCTCTGGTCCAGCTCTTACATCTAAGCTCTACTTAGATGTTATTTCTTTAACAAAGCTCATTATATATTTGGGAAACCCAATTTGACCATACATTCTACAAAGTACTTATAATATATGGAGTCAAAAGCTTTTTTCACATCGACTTTAACAAGTGTCCGTGCTCTTTGTTTAGAGATAGATTGAGCATGACCTGCTCTTTTGCACCTTGAACTCTCCTTACAATACTCAACTGGTTATCGGCCAGCAAACACCGACACTCAATTTTCAGCTGCATAACTTGAGTTACACATTTAGTTGTGAGCAAGTAAAGGTTAGACATACAAGTTATTTGCCTGAAGTTTGAACCTTTACTCACGAGATTTTTATGTATAAGATATGTCATACCCTAATAAAACCAGTCGGCTTGTGCCCTTCCCACCAAGCATATATACTTTATTATATCATAAAGGTGCTTATGCACCGAAGATATATGCTTTATATAAAATTTAAAAATATCATCAATGCCAGATGCCTTCCAATTAGTCAGCACCTTATAATATCCTCATATTCTTTAGAAGTAAAGAAAGTGTTTAATTCGGTGAAGTCCGGAAGATATTCTAACAGATACTTATCGTATCTATTACTGATCTTATTTTTATTTTATAACATTTTAGATTAATATTCCATTATCTCACTAATATCCACTGGTGCTCTGGTTCATCTACACCAGACAACTTCCGGTAAAATTTACTCCTATACAATTAGAAGTATTGATTTTCACGTCTATGCTTTTTGCGTTATATATTAATTTCAAGTTTTTTATCTTATATATGAAAAGACTTTTAATATAAAACAATTTTATTACATCATGCGGTTCTTCTAAGGTAAAGTTTAACCTTTTCATAATTTGTTTGGCTGCTTTAATTTAGATTCCAAATAGCTTGTTTTTATCCTTAACCTTTTTTAATAACTTTATTAAGTTATTGAGAGCAGGGATTTTATTTTTATTGCATTGCTTTCAATCTAATAGTAGCATAGGGTTAAGTGAAATTTCTGGTGCACCACTACACTGTTTGGAGAATTCCGGAAACTTCACAAATGGTTTTGGAAATGTAGGTAATTATATATACTCCTGTGATATGATTAATAGAAAAATGTAATTCTTTATTGACCTTGATTTCCAGCCCTTTTTGTGTCCTTTGAAATTCAGTTATGCGTAAATTTATTAGTTATGGAATAAGATTTATAATTCCTGATGTACACTTGCGGCTTTAATTGCAGAAGTAGGTGATAAAGAATTTAATAATTTAATCTTTTTTTGCTTGTGCGTAGTTACTTTCTAGAGGGTTTCTTTTAATTGTATGAGCCCGTCTTTTGAACTCATCCTCACCAACCTCATAGGAGAATTTTTTACAGAAGAAATTACGAGCCTTATTACAACAACCACAATGCAATTTACTTAGCACAGTCCATACTGTTTCTAAAAGGTTTTTAGGTCACTCCTTGAGTGCAAAATCTACGCTATAGAAAATAGATTGCAATACGATTATGCGAGAAGATAGTTGAACTTGATTAAATGAAAATTATTACGCTGACTGCTATCACAGGCTTGAACCCTTTTATAACGTGCTTTGTTTTTAAAAATTTTTTGTTTTTGCATCCAGAGCCCGATTTTTTTATACACTCTTTCTTCTTAAATGAATCATAATATATATATGTGAAATCGTGCTATCGCTTTTATATATACAAGTTCTTTCACAATTTAAGATTTCTTGTTATACTCTAGAAACTCTTTGTATATATGGAATAACCTCTAAGGTTTTCGACCAAGTGCAGAAATTGTCTTAATTGAGACAATCTTTTTCTCTTAGAAACTCATACCACTGTTAGTTGAAGCACATGTTGTTTATTGGAGTCGGATGACTTGCAATTAAAGTATTGTGCATGTAGCTTGATACTTTTGGCATCAAACCAGAGGTCTCTTTTACCATCTTAATATCACTGGTAAACGTGCATATGTAACCATATAACTGACTCACACGATGTCGTCCTACTGCAGACATTTCAATATAAGACAAACTTCTGCTTGTTGGTTTGTTTTATTCTAGGTAAGGGTCTCTTTTAATGTTTTCATATTTTTAAGTTACACTAGCTACCACCTTCTTGCTCTTTGCTCAGGATATTTTCGTGGGTCGTCAAGTTGGCAAAGTATGCAGTAAATAAAACTGTGTAAAACCGAATGGCGCTTCGTCTGACCTTTAAATGAAACCTCAAAAGAAGAATGAAAAATGGCAATTCGAGCATTTGCAAAACATATGCATGGATCGACAGTTTTGTACTCGAATTTCAAGCTTAATATTGTTTAACAGTTTATTACAACCGAAACTATCAGTAAGTATTTGTCCTGGTCTTGCATCATTTCGGGTAATTACTACTTTTTAATAAATAATTTTATAAAATTATATACTATTTATTATTTCTTTTCTCTGTTAAGAATAGACTTATTAGAAACTAATAACAACAAATATATTAAGCTAATAATGTATTACATACATTATTTATGATAAAATATGAAAAATGTCCTGATTATCAAGTTACTTTTTCAATATGCAAATCATTTTTACAAATTATGCAGAATAATTAAAAATATTCAATCTTCATACACAATTAGATTATTTTCATGAAAAATATCATGTAAATCGCGCGGTATAAATATTTCATACATATTTAAAGTTGATATAATTATAATTTATATATTTTACCTTTTGCCTTTAAATTTTGTAAATAAATGCATTTACTATTTAAAATAAATAAAAAACAATTTTATTTCATTAACATTTTATAACCCATATGGAGAGCCATAATTCAAAAGATATGGAAGCAAAAAGCAATATAGATTGTAAAATTGATGATAATAGTAAAGAAGATGATCAAAAGAAAAGGATGACTCCAGAAATCGAAAAATGTAATGATAATAAGAATAAAGAGGATAAATATAATAAGATCATGAAAATTGATAATATTAAAGAAGAAAGCTGTGAGATAAAAACCAATAATGGAGAAATGATATGCAAAAATGAAATAGAAAATAGTAGAAAAGAAAAAAATGATATCAGCAATGAGGATGATAAATATCATGAAAATAACTTAGATAAAAAAGGTAACATAAAAAGAGATAATAGGGATGAAGAAGATAATAGCAAAGAATATAAGAATGATAAAGGGACAGCGGACTTTAGTTTTAAAAGTAAAGAAAATGAAGATGAATTTGACAATAATGATAAAGAGATATATGAAAAGATGTCAAATAATGAAGAAGAGCATGATAATAAGAAAACAATTAATAAGGAAGATGAGGGTGTAATTGATCCAAAAAAGAGTAGAAAAGAAGAGAAGAAAAACCGAAAAACTAAAAAAATAGTAGAAAGTGATGATGTAACAGAAACACCAAACAGAAAAACTAGAAAGAAAAAAAATGCAGAAGAAAAAAAACAAAAAAAGAATTTCAGTCCAAGTGAAGAGGAAATTAATGAATGGATAAAAAAAATATATGATGAAATGGAACAAGCTGTTGAAAAGGATAACCAATGTATAAAAAACGGGGAGCCAGCATTGCACAAATTAGGCATGGTCGACCGAATAGTGGAGCAACTGCATTATAAAAAATTTCAACCGAAAATGCTTGATCATGATATATTAAAGGTTATTAAAAAATGGTTAGAACCACTTCCTAATAAGTCTCTTCCAAATATAAAAATCAAAACTGAAATGTTGGATGCATTAAATTATCTCCCAATTAAAGTTACGCATTTAATAAGAAGTGGCGTTGGCCAAATAGTATATTTTTATAGTATAAATTATAGAGAGGATAAAAGTTTGAGGAAAAAGGCTAAGGATCTTGTGTATAAATGGACGAAGCTGGCTTTAAATTCAGATGAAATATAATAAAGTATTTGTTTTAACTTATAAATAATATTTATTTTTACCCCTATGCTTGACTTTTTATGCATTTTTAATACGAAGGGAAATATTTTATTTAAAAATGGAAGTGAACCAAAATTTCTAAATAATTTTATTTTGAGTATAAGACTAGGAGAATTACATAAAAAAATGAAAATACAAAATACAAATGTAGAATATGAGATAAGAGGAGAAATTGTTTTTCTTGTGGTATCAACTATTATACCCGACAATATTTTAAAAAATATAATTTCTTTGTATTTTACAAAACCCGAAAATTTTTCAAAGAATTTTAATTCTCTTTTTGAACCTCAAAAAAAAAAGAAAAATATAAAACAGAGAAAATGGATTGAAATAGGAGATGAAAGTGAATTAGATTATTCTGGATCTAATACTAAGGTAGATTATATTCCCGAAGCTTCAAGGCCGCTTAGACCAATAAAACGTGGGTTTTCCCTTTTTTCCTCCAAAATTTGGATTGAGGAATTAAAAGAAAAAATGGAAAATCAATTAAATAACAAAAATGTAAGCTCAGAAATAAGTAAAAGAATATGCGAGGATGTTTATTATGACTTTAAAAATGCGAATATAAATTATGTGACAGAAAAAATGTATAGGGATAAAATGATGGGAATACTTTCAAAAATCATAACAAGATTAGATCATGAAAAACTACTCAACGATATAAGGAAAGTAAACAAAAACGGGAATATATTTTCTTTTTGTATGGTTGGTGTAAATGGGGTAGGAAAGTCGACTTCATTGGCCAAAATAGCATGTTGGTTGTTGCAACACGGATTTAAAGTTTACATTGCTGCTTGTGATACATTTCGTGCTGGCGCTATTGAGCAATTAAAAGTTCATGTTTCTAGGTTTAATAAAGCTGGTCATAAAGTTGGACTTTATGAAAAAGGATATAATAAAGATGATGCAAATGTAGCACGCAACGCTATAAAAACTGCAATCTCTGAGGGATATGATGTCATATTAATTGATACTGCTGGTAGAATGCATAATAACATTGGTCTTATGAAATCTCTCTCTAAAATAATGCGCATAAACACACCAAATCATATTATATTTGTCGGAGAAGCTTTGGTAGGCAACGATAGCATAGAACATATGAAAGAATTTAATAAAGCAATAGGAGAAGGAATACCAAATCGTAAATTTGATAGTATTTTTCTAACAAAGATGGACACTGTAGATAATAAAATAGGCCAAGTTCTTAACATGACTATTACCTCAGGAGCACCTGTTTTGTTTATGGGAATTGGACAAACAAATGTTGATATTCAAATAATTGATGTCAAGTTAATTGTTGATATTTTGTTGAGTTAATAAATAATAGTTTATTTAAATAGAAATTATTTACAATTAATAATTCATTGGCTATATCTGTGTTTCTTTTTTTATATATAGAACAATTTGTAAAGTTTTTAACCTGATGAGATAAATGTATCAAGTGTAACTTTTTTTCTTATAAGTGCTTATACTACTGCTAGTTTCAATCCACATTGTCTATCTGAACCGGATTGAAATAGGATGTAAAGAAAAGTATTTATGGCCCGGTATTTGGGGCATGAAACAGAAAACTTTTATCATTATAATGTCACTTGAAACGTTCATATGTATCAATTCATCCGACATGTTACGAATCCTCCTACTGCATAAATCTCAATACAAACTAAACTAACGCGCCTCACTTTCTTTTGATCTGGATGCGATGTCTGTTTTTATGTTTTCATATTAGTTTTTTTCAAATATGCCTACTTTATTTAATTAAAATTCAGAATATTTTCATAGGTTGTAAAGTTGGCAATGTGTGCATTACAAATGACATATATGTGTGAAACTTAATAGCTTTTTAACTAATCTCTAGAAATACCATCTATAAATAGGAATGAAGAAAAACATGTAACTTACACATTTTCATCTTACATATATAAATAGACAGTTTTGTTCTTGAATTCTGAGTTTATACTTGCTCAGCTGCTTCCAATATCTGAAATAAGTGTGAGTTTTTGTTTTAGTTTAGCGTCATTTCTGACAAATAAAATATTACAAATTGATGAAAATTTTTAATTCGCCGAAATAGCTAAAATTAGCATTAAAAACTCAGATAACTTATATGATTTTTTTATTCTAATTCAAAATTATTATATACTATAGATAATTATATTACTACGAAATGATGATATAGTATTAGATTCAGGTGTTATTACATATATTAATAGATTTATTCATCTTTTGAATAAATATTTTCAGACATGATAGATAACCTATACAAAGAATATATAACATATAAAAAATGTGGAAAAGAAAAATATATGATTGCTGAAAAGTGGAACTATAAATATAAAATAAAAGTCATTAATAAAAAATAGTAAAACACTTAATTAATTTTACACTTTATTATATTTTACTAATTAATTTTATATAAAAAAAAATATTGCTTTTTTACAACTTCAAGAATTTGATACTATGAAAACTATTATTGCTGTTATAATTAATACAATTTAGCAATTTTTATATTGTAAATAAAAATAGGCCCTATAATAACTGTTACATTATTAAATTTTTTATATTCAATTACTTTTAATTTCTATATTTTCTATTTGAATGTAGTTTTATAATTTCGTTAAATAATATTGCAAATCATATATCAGGTTATAATCAATTTTTTAAAAATGAATAGAAATACAATAACTGAGTTCAGTTAGATAAAGATGATACCTAATATTTAAGCATATTGAATGAACAAATTTGATTACGATAAGAAAAAGAAATGATTAATCAGTAATATCAATAATAAAAAATTCTGATAATTTTCAAATTATTTAATTAGTATTGATAAAGACGGTTTCTTCTTTTAATGCACTTTATTTAGTGAATAAATGAAAATTAAAAATCATATACGCTATGCTGAAACATTGCATAAATTTTTAATATTTAAAACATGCTTTATTTATTATTTTTTAATACCATAACTTTTAATATAATCATAGATTTGTTCTTTATGAAAGTTTAAGTATACAAAATCATTGATTTAATTCATTTAAATAGTTAGTATTGTGTTATTCTTTGTCTTTCTTTTTTAGAGCCTGTGTTTGGCATCCAGTGGCACTCGCATCTCAAATCTTTTCACTATCTCTTTTACTCGATCTTCTGCACTAATGTTATCCTAAATACTTTTTCTGTACTAAAGTGATATGGATTCAAACGTTTTCTTCAATACAGTCGATTAGAAATTATATTAAATTATGATTATTACATTTTGTTATTATAACTGATAGGATTTAATAAATGCTAAGTAAATACTATTATCATGTCTATAATGATTATTCAAATATATCATTCACGCTCCTTATTTCTCTTATACTTTTTTTTTATCAACTGTGAAAATCAGGCCTATGATATATTTCACCGATGCAATATTTATATATGTCTCTACTAAATGTGGCACTTGCCTCACCCATAGCTTATTACACTAACTATTGCATATTTCAATTTACTGCAAATATTGCTTTGAAAAAAATTAAACTTACACTTATTCGATAAAACAATATTTTATTATTATTGAGCAACTGGGCACTCTGTTTATGTTTTCTGTTATAATATTAATTCATGAATAAAAAAAAATAAAAACTTACCCCAAAAATGGGAATAAAAAATCGAAAAAATAAGGATCAACCGCTAATCTCTAAGAAGATAGGAAAAACTTATGCAAAGGTCGTAGTCAAGCCATCTTCTCTCTCACCAGCTGATATAATACGTTATGGATGCAATAATGAAAAGGCTGCTATTCTCATGGAAAGAGATAATACATTGACTTTTATCGTTGATAAACGAGCAAACAAGCCAATGATAAAAGATGCAGTGCGAGCATTATATGGTGTTAAGATACAAAAAATAAGAACGCTGAACACTTATAAGGGAGAGAAGAAAGCGTATGTTAAACTAGTTGGTGAGGGTGAAGCACTGAGAGTTGCTAATTTAGCTCAAATTATTTAATAAATAAATCTATTATTTTCAAAAATTTTATCTTAACCTCTATTATCAAAAGGACATATGACTAAAATTACATGCTAAACTGGATTGGGTATGCTTACACGATTATCTTTCATTTATTGAATATTAAGTAATATTATTAAGGAGTTTATATTTTTAATAATACTTTTTAAGTTAAATATATCGTTAATTTGTTTTTCAATACAATCTATTTTTCGTATTGCTTTTAATAAAGTGATTATTTTATGGTTCATATGATGCAATAATATCATTTTTAGACACTTCAATATCTATTATTATTCTGATCTTATAGTAAACCATTTAATATTTATAAAGCGACAGTTAAAATAAAAAAAAGCAAAATTTGCATGTTAAAATTAGCATATATTAAATGCTTTTCTAAAATTATTTATTATAAAAGAATTGGATGTAAAAATCTTATGAACTATTTGTCAGAAATGACGCTAAACTAAAACAAAAACTAACACTTATTTCAGATATTGGAAGCAGATGAGCAAGTATAAACTCAGAATTCAAGAACAAAACTGTCTATTTATATATGTAAGATGAAAATGTGTAAGTTACATGTTTTTCTTCATTCCTATTTATAGATAGTATTTTTAGAGATTAGTTAAAAAGCTATTAAGTTTCACACATATATGTCATTTGTAATGCACACATTGCCAACTTTACAACCTACGAAAATATTCTGAATTTTAATTAAATAAAGTAGGCATATTTGAAAAAAAAATAATATGAAAACATAAAAACAGAAATCGCATTCAGATCAAAAGAAAGCGAGGCGCGTTAGTTTTGTTTGCATTAAGATTTATTCAGTAGGAGGATTCGTAACAAGTCGGCTGAATTGATACATATGAACGTTTCAAGTGACATTATAATGATAAAAGTTCTCTGTTTCAATCCGGTTCAGATAGACAATGTGGATTGAAACTAGCAGTAGTATGAGCACTTATAAGAAAAAAAAAGTTACACTTGATACATTTATCTCATCAGGTTAAAAACTTTACAAATTGTTCTAAATATAAAAAAAGAACCACAGATATAGCTAATGAATTATTAATTGTAAATAATTTCTATTTGAATAAACTATTTTTTATTGTAATCATGATTTTTAAATTCATGGATAGGTGTATCCTACAAATTCGATACCAATCTATTTAAATACTTTAGGAATATTGCTCGATTTATTAATATAGCTCTTTTTTAGTAGATATAAAATGCTAAACTTCATATATTTTTATCTATGCAATATTTATATACTTATCACACGTAATATAGTATGTTGCTTCGTCATGACTTATCACACTGATTATAGCTTGTTGTAATTCGCCAACATTTGTAAATTATTATGAAATAGTTAAAACTTATGCATTTTCTACAAGGAACATATTAAGATTATTGAGTACATGACTTAGATAAGTAATAATAGAAATAAAAAAAGTGTCAAAATTGACGAATCAATATTTCTAATAAAAAATATAACTAATTAAAGTTTTCAATTTATTATGGTTTATTAAATAGCAACAAAAAGCAAGATTATGTTATTTGTTTACAATTTTAAATATTTTGATAAGTCTTACATACCTTTCAACTATAATAATTATTTATTATTTTGTGATATATAATCGTACTAAAAATGAAATTATGAAAATAATGTGTGATATAAAAACAATATAAATTTTTGATCAATATTTAAGTATCACTTAAAAGATATTGTAAATATTTAACAAAATAATCTTTTTATTGCACGACTTTTATAGGCGTATAAAATATATCAAATAAAAAGAATAATATTTTTATTATTTTATCCAAATCCAAATTATGTTTATATATTATCTTTTATAATTTATGGTAATTGAAATACATCATTAATGTCATTATTAAGAATATTTGTGAAACCTCTTCAATTCTAATCTTTATTTTCATACTATTATCATTGCTTCGTCTCAAGTATAGAAAAATAATTTTTGCATTTATTACAATATATCAAACATATGACTTTATAGTGCCACGAATGACTCTCAGAGCAAAGCACTGCTACTCTCCTTAATGGTACTGGTGTATGTAAATACTTAGGTATAATAGAAGATCATAGTAGCAATATTATGCGGGAATCATTCAAGAAGGTAAGACATGAGCTACTGGCAAGAGTGAATAGGCTATGTAATTCTGATCTCGATTCGAAAATTTTATTTAAAGCAATAAACGAGCATGTCAATTATTACATTAGACTACAACTCCTTGTACCTGCTGACTTCTTAAAGTTTGATCATGAAATACGCCAAGCTCTCATTAAACATAAGGTACACTTAAAGCCTGGGTGTAAAGAGAGGTTATATCTTCCCCGAACAGAAATGGGAAGAGGCCTCCATTCTGTGGTGATGAAAAGTGAGTATATGCTTCTTCAACTACTAGACACGCTGAAAAAATATAAATATATTTCATCGAGGCGAGGCGAGCAGCGATCTTGAAAGTTGAAGAGCAAAATAAGACTCACCTCTCTCTAGTATACTAATATCTCAGTTTAAAATACTTACTGACAGACGTTTTTGCTAAGGGTCTTTTGAATGCTCAACGTAAGCTTATTTATGGCGAAATTAATAAGAAAAATTTTTATGAAAAGTTATATAGGTCCCGATCAAATGAGCTTGTTAGTTTAAAAAACTCTTCTACTTGGATGAAATATGAGAATATTGATGCTTGTGCTGAAGTAATTTATTGCTATATCCAAGATAAAAACTTTTTTGGAGAGACAATGCTTTACAATGCCAGCATTGCCGTAAAGCCAAAAAGTCGATCGACCATCTGGCAACAGGTTGTGATCGAATGCTTGGCTATGACTATACGCGAAGGCATAATGAGGTACTTAGGTGTATTCACCTTCTACTTGCGAATAAGTATGGCTTTAAAAAAAGTGCGATCTCACTCAGTCCATGAAATCATAAAAAATGAAAGAGTCGAAATTCGGGCCGATACAAGGATAAGGACTGATATCCTAATAAAAAATAGTAGACCCGATATATTTATTTACGATAATAAGGAGAATGAAATAATATTAGTTGAAGTTGGTATAACGAGCTAAGATAATCTCTAGATTGTTGAAACAGAGAAGAAAAGAAAATACGACTATTTGGCAAATGAATTAAGCTCATTATACAATACAAAGCCTAAAATAATACCTTATGTTATGACATAGAATGGTGTGGTAACCAAGTACCACAAGAATTATCTAAAAGAATTAAATATAATCCCTACGATAGAGGCATACATACAATCGACGGTACTGAAGAAGACAATTATATCACTTAAGTACAGAAGAAGCATTGAGGATGGCATAGACGTAAGAGATCGAGTAGAAGATGCTATGAAAAGACTCGGAGAAGCAACTGCCACTGGATGCCAACCGCAGGCCATCGAAAAGAAAGATAAAGAATAATATATAGCATTAACCCTTAAATAAATTTTTATATTATTTAAGAAATTCGAAGATACCATCGAAGGGTTGTCAACTAAAAAGTTACCTCCGATACTGAAAAAATCATATTTGTTTTTTAAGCATATATACTTAGAGACATTCAATCTATTAAAAAATAAAAGAAAAAGATAATTTAAATTTTAAATCCAATAAAATAGGTTGTTTTACATGATTATAACTAAAATAATATTGCATGCAATTGGCTGATGTTATATTATACCAAAATTACAAATGTTAATAAACATAATCAATGATTAATTTTACTTTAAAAGATATATATAAGCATTTTTTAAATCGATATTTATGTCCATACTTCTAAAATTAAAATAAATTATAAAAAAATAGATGAGATATAAATTAGAGGAGTAATAAAAATATTGGAGTCAAGGGTTTATTCATTCTTATTTTGCAGAAGTGAGATTTGATACAATTAATGAAAGCAAATAAAGTTATATTTAAAAAATATCAACTATACTTATAAGGTAACATATGCAAATTTTTCTATTAATAAATATAATACTTTATGTTATAATACAACCAAATTTGAAGTTATCAATTTAGGATATTACCTGTATGCCGAATACTTATGAGCTCAATACTAAATGCGTAATTCAGCTTATATATTTATAAGTTCAACATAGAGAAGTGCCCGCGTATATTCAGATAAACACAAATAGAATAGTACAATGTGTACATGAACATAGTATACTCAATTTTGTTAAAGAAAAAATTAAATATATCATGTAATATAGATATGAATCAACAGGATTGATATTTTTGACTTCTTCAACCTATATTTAATGCAGATTGCATAATAAATTGTATTTCTTGATATGTTTTGCTTCTATAATATGTTATCTATAAGTATGAACATTAAGTTACATCTAGCTTCAATCTATTTTGTCTAAAAAGGTTAGGATGTATAGTACATGATACTAGCCTTAGTTCATTTTAACTTTTCTTATGTATTGACCGTTAACTAAAAGTTTTATAAAAAAATTTTGTGTAAGCGCAGTGCATGCAGAATATAATTTACATACTACAAATTAATATTTATTCATAGACGATCTCAAGCTTAAGCACATTCAATACTTCGTAATTTATAGCATATTTATCAGATTCTAATTGTTTTTATAGTGCAATAAAATAAATATTAACTTTGAAATTTTGATATAATAATTTTCTTTCAAAAGGCGCTTGTTTTACTTGATAAATAAAGTGTTCATAAATATTTTTGTATTATTTAGAATAAAATATTGATATCAGAGATTTATTTAAGAAAATGAGATGATAAAACTTTTAAAGACAGATAATTTAGTAAATTCTAATTATAACAAAAATAATAATTAAACTCGCTTATAAGAATGATATATCATTTGTAAATTATCTATCGCTCTTCAGTATCTTGAGCTAGCTAAATTTACTGAGCTTGACCGATAAATGCTTTTACCTTGTTCTATCAAAACACGCATATCTAGTATATGTGTGGAGAGAGATATACCTTTCACATAATTAAATAAGAAAGGTATTCATAGAAATAAAATTGATAACAGTGCATCCTTCTTTAACTTCTCAATACACCGGAAAAATATGAAATAATATTATCTAACTTATTAGCCATCTAAAGATAGAATAGCAAAATAAAATTCATATAAACAAAATCATTCATGATCTATGATTCTTTGGCTATACTCTAGAGGCTTATTTTATTAATGAAATAATCTGTGATGTTCAAAATCCAGTGCAATACTATCTCCATTGAGAATATCTTTCACCATTAGATACTAATACCGCTGTTACTCAAAGCCTATATTGTCTTTCGAAACCGTATAGACCTTATAAGCAAGGTAAGGTACCTGTAGTCGCTAGTTTCTGCATTAAACCAAGGTACTTTTATCATTTAAGTATCACTCGTAAGCGTTCATATAAAGCAGTATGACTGACCTACCAGTGATACCTCTACCGCAGAAATCTCAATTATAATCGAAAAATCTGCCCATTGCTTTAATTTAAACTAGGCACAGGTCTGTTTTTATGTTTTTATTATCTTTTGTTTTTCCAGACGCGCCTTCTTTGCTCTAGCTAAAGTTCAGCATATTATCGTGAGCTGGGGATTTGGTAATGGGTGCATATTAGCAAATGTCATACATGTGTAAAATTTATTGGCTTTTTAACTAACTTTTAGAACACCTACTTTTGATAAGAAATGAAGAAATTTGCTAAGTTAGTCATTTACAAAACATACACATAAATCAACTGTTTTTGATTCAAATTCTAAGTTTGCACTTGTCTAGCAATTTCTGACACCTAAAACCACTAGTAAGTTCTAGTCCTAGTTTAACGCCGTTTCGGAAGAAATACAATTAAATTGTATAAACATTAATTTTTTTAAAATGCAGTAGTTTGTTTAATTTATCAGCAAAAATATGACAAGATAAATTAAATTAAAAATATATAAATTCATAAACGTTCGTCCTTAGAAAAGAAAAATGAATGAAGAAATGTTATATCCTAGAATAATGAATAGAATAGCATTTTATTTAGTATCTGCATGCGTTTTATCATTATGGTTTTATTGTTTCGCTTTCAAAATTTTATGCGTTCTTAGCAAGATATTTACAATATGTAATAATCTGAACTTTTTTGTTTCGTATGATCCTAAAAATTCTGAGATGGCAGTGATTGATGTTTTAGGAGGAAACGTAAAGTTCCCTATAAATCTCGTTCTTAGTGATGTTAATATTGAATTTTATTTAGACGATAAAGAAAAAATTCCATTTGCAAGTATTCATTCAAATGAAGATATAATTATCAGAAAAAAATCGCCTTTAAATATAAAACATAAATTTGTCGTGAATACATTATTGGAATCACTAAATAATAATGCAATAACTGGTATCAAAGCGGATTTATCAGTTATATGTGTTAAAATTGATGCTACAATAAAATCTAAAATAGTTAACATAAAATTAAATAATTATTTATACAAGAAGAAATTTGAAGGAAATAAAATAAGTGAGCCAATAGTCACGTTTTTTGATGCTAGAAACGATAAAAAACGAGCAGAAATATTGTTTTCCGTTTCATTCCCAATAATGGTTTATTTAAATCTTGCACCATTCAAGTGCTCACTATATTATGGAAAAAATGCCTTGTGTATCTTAGTATTTAATTTTATATGTTCTAACAAGATAACGAAAAACGGAAATAACAACAATAATAAAAAAAAAGAATTTTTTTTTATAATCAGAGTAAAAATAGTTTGTAAGAAATACCAAGCACCAATAGTAAATAAGCTTATTAAAACGAAACTCATTAAAAATGAAATTGAACACATTCATTTTGATGATTTTAATTTGATAAACACAGAATGCAATGATTATAATTATATAAAACTAATTAAAACAGTGATGAATTTATTGTTAGCTAAAATATCAAATGGAACCATTAGATCTGAAAAACATCATAATCGTTGTTGTTATTCACCTGCAATTGTGGAAGTCAATCTAAAGGGATTTGATAGAGAAAAAGAGATTCAAGTTAAAATAGATAAAGAATTTATTAATAATAATATTAAATCAACTGCGATTCATTTTAGAAATCAAAAGAAAAATTTAAAATTTAAATTGGTATGCAATGCTTCTTGCATGGTAGGACCTATTTTCCATGCAATCGTAGATATACGTTTTGATATCACCGGTCTCAAAATTCTGATAAAATTAGATAAATTTGATATTTATGAGGCTATAAAAGGAATATTTGGTATAGATTATCCCATTTCTTTTTATATAACAGGAGAAAATTGCGTGTTAGGATCGATATTAGCTGGAATAGAGGTTTGTGTTGATAAAAAAAAACATTTATATATTAGAACAATGAATTATTTTAAAACAATATCGTACAACCGAAGCACTATCGAAAAATCGGAAAGAAAAAGTAAAGCGCTTAAGAACTGTAGAGTAATTGATATAAAAATCGAAGAATATGATGACTTTTCTGATAGAATCTATCTGAAATTACCGAAACATGTATTTGGTAATTATTGTAGTATTTATTTTGATACATTCACTTTGTGTATTAGCAAGTTGTTGAATGCACTATTCAACAAAGATTTTTCATTTATCCAATCTTTTGAAATAAGAATAATGGAAAATAAAATTTCTGTTGCTATGAATGAATTATTCAAATTTTCTAATTTGTATAAATTTATTTTTGCAGATAAAGAAATAGAAATTGATATAATATCACGTAGAAATATGTCCAGTAATAAATCAGAATCTTCTACAATGAAAAAACTTTTAGATATGATAAAACTAAATAATAAAAACAACTGTGCACTAGAAAGGCATTTTACATCTATAATAGGGAAAACCAAAATATATCCCAAGAAAATTATCTCTTTATATAACTATATTATCGATATAAGCATTGATGAGCCATACAAAGAAAAATGTTTTGATGTTATTTTTAATTTGACATTATCAGAATTTGATCGTATTAGAATAGTTAATATGGATAATATGGTTGAGACCACAAGCAATCCTCCGATAGTAAGTAATCAGAGTTCTTTAAATATAAAATCAAATAAGGAAATTAATTTATCTTTGAAAATAATTGATAATGAAATTTCAATATTTACAAGAAAAGATGTTGAACTTAACATTTATTTTAAGCTTCTCAATAAATCAATAAGTTTACCTACGAAGATCGGGCTTTGTCCAGACGAGAGCATGCGATCTACGCTTGCTTATGCATTAAATGCTGTTGCTAAACAATGTGAATTTTATTTGCCTCTTTGTAGTGAAAAAACCGATGATAATACGATAACAAAAATTGAGAATAGTCTTTGCTTATCGCATTTGGATGAAGATACAAGTGATAAGTCTTATAAAAAAGATAAAGATCTAATAATTAAAATATACGAACTATTGTTTGATGATACAAATATAGCATTTAAAGGTATTATTGTATTACCTATAAATGAAAATGACAAATATTTAACTATTAATATTCCCAACATAAAAATTTATGATTACACATTAGCAAACGAAGACGATTTATTATTTTCCTTAGAAAGTAATGGCTTCGATAATAATTATATATATTTTGATGTGAAATTTTCCACGGAGTTGCTGTTAAAAAGTAATGTTCGACTTAAATTCGGTGATCATTTCGCATGTATTAATTTGGAAGAAGTCAAACATCTTTATAAAGAGTTATTCCTGAAAAAAAGCAATGATAATAGTTCTAAATGGCATATTAATTCATATTCAAACGAAGTTATCATAGAAAATCATTTCTTGTTCAAAAAAATAGAAATATATATCAAAAGATTTTTTAAATTAATTGGTATGGATTCATATTCTGGCAAATACTCCATTTACTTCGAGAAGTTTCACTTTAACAATTTTTATATTAAAAATTTGTACGGTTGGCTGTTTAAAGAGGATGTGATTATCAATGGAAAAAACATTCAATTGGAAATTAATAATAATTCGATTAAATTAATAAACTGTCCCCAAAGGTTGGATTTGACATTTTGTTTAAAACTAAAAAAGGATCAAACCAGAGATAATGATTCATCAATATTTAGGAGGATATCAGATTGGTTGTTTAAAAAAATTATTTGTTTATCTAACTTATTAAAACGTGAAACATATTATCCAATCGCAAAGTTTTTCAAAATATCATCTAAAATAATCGTTGATTTTATATATTCTTTTTTTAAGGTTGACCGAACTGCCCAATCAAATATTTTGTTGTATTATTTAAACCCAGTTACAAATTATGAATTAGAAAAGATTGAAATATTTACATTGTGTGATTTTATTATGTCTTTTATTTTTGGTAGTAGAAAAATGAAAATCGTAATAATGAATGATGACAAATATATTAATTTAGAAATTAATCTATTTTTTGAATATGGGTTTGTCTTTAATATCGCTTATGATATACCTTCCATGCTCTTTTTTTTAGTTAGTCGATATTTTTCATGTATATTCCGTTATTTATACTTATTATCCTGTCTATGTTTTTCAAAAATTTTCTTATCTATTTGTTTTTCAATATCTTATTTGCAATTGTTGATTAATAGAATTTTTGAAGGTGTGAAATATATTATTGCTAAGTATAATTGTCAAAGTAACATTCAATAAAATGAAGCTTTTATTTAAATATCAATATTTATCATCTTGATATATGATGCTTTACATTGTTGATATTGTTAAACTAAAAAACAGATCGGGTATCCGACAACAAGTTGTGACGAATGCTAGCTTATGACTATAGTCGAAGGCGTAATGAGCTATTTACGTGTATTTACCTTCTGTTAACAAATAAGTACGGCTTAAAAATTAAAAAAAAACTGCGATTGCACTCAGTCCAATAGGTTATGGAAAACTAAATAACGAAATGC
>SBIQ01000174.1:0-18739 GCA_014805555.1 Astathelohania contejeani | reverse complement strand
CAATTGAGACAGTTGCTGCACTGGGTCAAGAACCTCACAGATTATTCCATATATAAAAAGAGCCTCTAGAGTATAGCCAAGGAATCATAAATCGTGAAGGATTTCGTTTAAATAAAAGAAATACTTAGTTTTTGCTTTGTATAGCAAGCCTAATTTGTTCGCCAAAAGGTCGTATTTCCTCTCACAAATTATATAATAAATAAATGTTGTTTTAAACAAAGAAATTAAGCTGATTTATGCATTAAAAATTATCATTTTTATTTTAGTATTAATTAAAAAAAACTTTTTATTAACATTTTATGCATAACTGATTTGATTGATGAACTCAAATCGTTATAATAAAGCCCTTAGAAATGAAAAACAAGCTTTCAGCAATAGATAAGTTGAATCAATACCGTAAAATCAAGCGTAATGCTATCGTAGATAATTACGATTTGAATCATGACATCTTAGCTACTATAGAATCACATCATCTTGCATATTTTCCAGATCCAGATGGTTTATCAGAATATACAACAGCATTAATAGAATTATTTAACCGCCTTCCAAGACATATTGGTTCTCTAGTTTTTGTATTTGAAGACTCCGAAGCACAGCAAAAGGAGGAATATTTTCGTAGTACATATGGAGAACACATCGGACATCCAGAACATTTGTTTGCCTCTCACACTGCACGGATATTTTGTATGTCATACTCCAATCTTCTAGGAATTGAAAGTTTGTTTAGTCTTTCTCATAAAAAAGAACATGTTTCAATGGTTATATTAGATGATATTCAAGACCATGGATTACTTACTACAATGCTTCACAGGATACAGGGATTATCTACTCTAGTCGAAAATATCGTTGTTACCACTTCATCTCCATTTTTATTTGTCGAGTATAATAAGTCGCCAAGCTTCCTTAAATGCTATCCAGGCAATCAATTTTATTTTTATAAAAAGCAAATAAATTCATGCAAAATAGTAAATTATGAATCGACAATTGAAAACATAAGAAGAGAATTAGACAGCGACACACTGAAAGTGATAATGAATATATATGAAAAAGAAAAAACAAAATATTTAATTAAGAATGATATATTAGTATGCAATGAATATGAGTCTCCCAAGATTAAAGAATTAAAAAATATTTTGAGACAAGAATCCGTGATATTAGTTAAAGATAAAGAAATATTAAGTGAATTGGCGAAAATTGTTAGGAATAAAATTATCACTTTTAATGAATTAAGTAGCTTTGTCAAGGATAATAAGTGTTCTTCATTGATTTTTTTTAACTTTTATCCAGTTAAGTTGGACTGTGAAAAATATATTCTAGCAAATAAAAAAGAAAAAGAGTTTTTTATTGATTTGTTGGAGGCAGAAGAAGAAATCAAAAACAAATTTATGAAGTCTCCGAAAAATGAGTTAGAAACAAAAGAAGAAAATACAGGAAAAGGAAAAAATTTTAGTAAAATCGAATTCCACATAATGGATGCCCATATAGATATTAATACTATAAATAAGAAAAATATTTTTAAAAATGCATTTAAAGAAAAAAACAAAACAATATTAATTACTAAGCCAGGAATAAATTTTATTGTTTTGGAATGCGGGGCATTTCTTGCTAGAGAAACAAATTATAACATTGAAATTAAAAATACACCACCACTTCTTAATTATTTGACTTTGGATTTTAATATGATCAGTTTTGGGTTTGTTAAGACACGCAATTCTTATTCTGAAGCATGCTCATTTTTAGGACAAGGATTTCTTCATATCACGAAATCAAGTATGCAATTTATTTTATTCGGTAATGGAAAAAATATTAAATTAATTGTAGATACAAAAGAAATTGATAACATTTTGTTATTGGATTTTTATGACAATACACTCGATTTATATTTTTTGATGAGAATTCATCCAATAATTTATTTATGCGAACAAACAAACAAAATAAAAGAATGCATAAAAATATTTAAAAAATGGAGAAAAATAGAATGCTTTAATTCTCTTCAATGGTTGCGAGCTACAAAATCCCAACTTCCAGATATATCTAATGGATTAGATTTTAAGATAACGATTAATATTGATAAGTGCAATCTCCAAATATCTAATATTTATGATTATAAAACATCCGATATTATATTTTTTTATATCAATAACACATTCAAGGTTCAAATAGCCGACATAAACAAATCAGCTAATTTATTGAATAATACTCAGGTGCTTGAGAGATTTCAAAAGATTAATTTTAATGACTTTTATTATTTACACTGCTTAATATCACGTAAATGGAGGTTTTTAAATTTAGATGAAGAAGATATAGCAGAAATATATAATCATAATTTAAAAGGTATATCGCTTTATTTGGATGAAAGAGTTAATAGGAGGTTTATGAATATCAAGCAAATTATAAAAGAATATAAACCCAAGAAAATAAAAAATATCATAAATGGAGTAAAAAGTATTTTTGTCACTCCATTTGCCATTTATTCACAATATCCAATTGAAAACATCACAAATAGAGTAATTAGAAGCTTCAGTGCTGATAATTTTATACGATTAAGCTTCAGGGAAGAAAACGGTGGTATGGTTTATCGTAAAGGTGAAATTGCTGAGTTAGAATGGTATTATAATTACATAAGAGATATTCTTAACAATGGTATATTTCTAGGAAATAGGAAATATTTTTTCTTAGCTATGAGTGCTAGTCAACTTAAGAATAATAGTGCATGGTTTATGGCACCCTATACTGAAGATGGCGTCTTAATAGGGCCAGATTATGTCAGAGCATGGCTTGGGGATTTTAGTGATATTAAAAGCATAGGAAAATACGCTGTAAGGTTGGGACAAGCTTTAAGCACAACAATTAAGATTTGTGATATTGATGATTATGAAGAAGAAGATGATGTTATAAAAAATGGATATTGTTTTTCAGATGGGATAGGAAAAATTTCTCCCGATCTTGCACAGCGCATAGCTGAAACATTAAATCTACATTTTATTCCGAGTGCGTTTCAAATAAGGATTGGGGGATATAAAGGTGTAGTAGGTGTGGACCCAAGATTATTTCATAAATTAATTTTAAGAAACAGCATGAAGAAGTTTATTTCAAAACATAAAGCATTGGAAATTATAACATATTCCCAGCATATGCCATGTCATCTAAATAGACAAATTATAATAATTTTGGAATCTCTTGGTGTTCCCCCTGTTTCATTTCTTACCTTACAAGATGAACAGGTATATGGTTTAACTAGAACGAATCCCTCTGCTCTTATAAGGAAATATTGTGGGTTTTTTTCGATGCTCCCTGATGTTATTCATGAACCTTTTCTCGTGAATCTCTATTTACCAATCATTGAGAGAATACTCGGAGAGATGAGCAAAAAAGGAAAAATATTTATCGAGAAAGGAAGAAATCTTATGGGAGTATTGGACGAATTTGGGGTTTTAGAAGAAAATGAGGTGTTTGTACAATGCGAAGGGATTGCAAGTGGTAAAATTTTAGATTATGGAAATAGATTTGTAGTTAATGACTCCGTGGTTATAGCCAAGAATCCATGTCTACACCCGGGAGATGTTAGAATAGCACGAGCTGTGGATAAAAAGGAATTACACCATTTAAAAAATGTCATTGTATTTAGTCAAAAAGGAAGTAGACCAATTTTTAATATGTGCTCTGGCTCTGACTTGGATGGAGATGTATATTTCTGTACGTGGGATCGCCGTCTTATTCCTCCACAAACCTTTCCACCTGATAATTATACTAGCACCACTGTCTTGGTTAAAGAATTAGTGAGTATGACTGACATATCAAATTTCTATATTAAATATATGAGAGACAATGAGTTGGGAAATATAGCAAATGCTCATCTTGCTATATCTGATAAATTACCTAAAGGTGTATTAGAACCTGAAGCTCTTAAATTGGCTACATTATTCAACATGGGTGTAGATTTTCCTAAGACGGGTTTTGTGGCTCGTCTTCCAAAAGATTTAATACCTGATCAATTTCCTGATTTTATGGAATGTGGAAAGAGCTATTCTAGTATGAAAGTATCAGGAAAATTATATCGCAGATTAGAATTATTGAGAAAATCTTGCAAAATAAGTGCAAAGCAATCTATTTTTAATATCCCTGTCAAACCAATTATATATTCAAAGGAATCAGAAAAATATTTAGAAGATGCTGAAAAAATATATAAAATGTATAAGGAAGATTTATGCAATACAATGAAAAAGTATAATTTTATGAGGGAAGAGGATTTGTTTCTCGGGTTTAGTGATGATGCATGTTCCTCTGATGTTAAGAAATTGATATCAAAATATAGAAATTTGTTTGCAAATGATATATTTAAATTAATGGCGTGGCATAAAGTAAGCAATAATATAGAACGAATTAATATTGAAGATGATATAGGACTATCATTCCCTTGGGTGGTTAGCGACTCTCTCGTTAAGAATTATCATCTATTTAAATTAGAACTTATAAAAATTAAGGAGCCTGTAATATCAACTAAGCATTCCTTTTTTTTAACTCCTCGTTTTATTATTGTAGAATCCAATGAATTAGCACATAAAAAATGGATGGATTGCTATTATTTGTTAATTCCTGGATCAGTGGATAAGAATGATGAAATTATGAAGAAAATACCTGAGAATATAAAAATTCCTTTAGTCGAAATAATTACTATATTGTGCATTTTTAAGTTTCTTAAATTTGAGAATTTGGAAGAAATTTATTTCTTAATGAATCTTATTTTAGATAAAAGAAATGTGGTTGATGGAGAAGATGTAACAGATGAATTATTTTGTTTATCAAGAAGAGCATTGCATGATAATTTTATGAATTCTTCACTTACCAATGAAGAGGTTTCGAATATTTTATTTCTTACTGCTTTTATTTGTAGTCTCGATATTGGATATAATTTTAAAATATCGATGGCTCAAGGAATCGATCTAAAAAAGAAATTACCGTCCTATATTCCTCAAAGAGTAGAAAAGGAGATAATGCCTACTCATAGTGATATGATAATATATGGTATGTTCGACACATATGATTCTGTATATTTTGAGCCTTATATTCATAAAAGAATAGCAAGACTTGCCAATAAAATTTTATACAGACCAGTGCTTCTTAATAAGGGAATATGCAGCATGAATAATTATAAAGAAGAATTTAGAATATTTTTATTAAGACATATGATGTATAAAGAAACTAAGCATGCACACTATTCTGTGAAGATCATTCCTGGAAAGGTTTATTTACATTCCATTCCTGAAGAATATCAAAATAATTCTATGGTTTTATCAAAGCTTGTTACTCTGCTATATTTCCGTTGGAGTAACAAAGCAGATGGTCTAATAAGCACATGTTTTATAAATGAGCATTTATTATTGAATAAAAATAGAAGAGATATGGCTATTAAAGTGTCTGGATTGATGTGTAATGGTGGCGAAGAGGGATATAGATTAACATTTACAAAGGACAATACGAAATATTCTGTATGGCTGATAATGAATGACGGATGCTTGGTAGTAAAGAAAATCAGCAAATTCAGAGTAATCGTTGGTAGATATATTATTGTTGGTGGATGTACTAAGTGTAAGAGATATAATAATCCCATAGATAATGAAGAAATAGATACTTTATTTGAAATTGAAAAAGAAAATCTTATTTATGACCAAAAACGTGGTATCAACATATTAGAACAAGGGGAGAAATTTATACTTTCTGATAATCTTTTTATTGCAGATGATACTATAAAATTAGGATCAAGCTTAGAAGGTTGTAAAGAAATTTTGATAGAATCAATATCAAGGATAAAGTTTGTAATGGAAGGTTGTAACGCAGAGCTCAATCTCATTTATACTCAGGAATATACAATAAATGCTAGCAATCAAGGCTTGAAAAAAGGAAATAAATTAGTAAATGTGAACGTGGAACATGGAACATATTTAGTTGATATTCCTAATTATAGGGAATTTGAGCCTTTTTTTGAAAGCATTTGGAAATCATTTAATTTATATTTTGTTTGTTGATTAAATTATTAATGAAATTTAAAATTAAGGAAAAAAAGAAACATTTATCTTAAATACAATCAAATATATGTTTAAGATAAGTAAATGAAATTATGGAAAGAAGATTATAACAACATTTTATTTGTTTAAAATAAATTATATTCTTGATTCTTCGTATAGAAATTAAGGTCAAACCATTATTATATATATTTGAATTCTTATATGTGTATGCGCAATCTTATTAGTAATGCTTTTTTTTATCATATTATATAAAAAATATACTTTCTTATAAATGATTTACTATTTTATATAATCTTATTATCATGCCTCATTTTTATTCAAATATATATTTAGATATTGACATATTTACAAACAAAAGAAGAAATAATGTTATATTTTCATATATGAACCTACTTCACTGACTATGAATTATTTATGGATTATAAAAATAAATAGATGCTTATATTAAATTAACAGATCCAGCCGAATTTAAAACTTGGTCATCCTCTACAATAAAATGTTTATGAATTACTGAGTTATCTTGTTCTTTTCAAAAAAAGTGTATTGAAAATATTAATAAATATATTACCATTAAATAAAATAATTTTTCTGTTTTTTGTTACTAAAAACATTCATTATCCTTTATGCTATGCATAAGAAATTTAATTTAAGAAAACTAATATAAAAAATTTCACAATCCAGTTATATTACCTATAATATTGTTTATTAAGCCAAAAGATATTAAGTTTTACAATACTATTAATTAGTATTAATATATAATTTTGGTATTTAACTTGTTAAGCATTATTCATCCTGTATTTCAATTGTTATGAATAACTATGAGCTATAAATATTATTTGTTGAAATGGAGAAAATATGACTTTTTAATTTGGTTACTTTATAAAACCAAAATTAAATTTATGCATATAACATGTGATATGATAGTGACGAAATTTCATAAAGGTTAGACTTAACATTACACCAACTATTAAAGGTATATATTTATTCAATCGTATTAAATTAAAGACCATCTCACTAAAGTTCAGCAGAAGCATTAAAAATGACATAGAAATAAACACTAGAATTTAATGAAGAAGCTTGGAGATGATAATGTTGATTGATGCTCATCACGCATAGAAGAAAAAAACAAATTTTTTATTTAAATAACATTTGTTTGCATACTATCAATGCAAGTAACCCTTAAATAATGAGAGATATAATTTTAAAAGTAGAAAATAATGAAATAACACTTAGTGATGCATTACAATCAATTGACAATAAACCAGAATTCATAGACTTATTTTTAATACGAAATCCAACAAAAAAACCACCGGAATTCATTCCTTATATCCATTTAGTATCTCTTAACTCACTCGTTCTTCTTTTTCCGCTTGTTGCTTCTACACTTCATTTTCCACTTGGTGATTCTGTGTTTATGCATAGATTGGATTCTCTTTTAATAAACCAATACTGCATAAATAGCATAAATGAATATTCTCAACAAATTATAAAACGGATCAGTGATCCCGACGGACTCATGAAAAAATTGGCTCCGGTATATAAAGAAGCATATCTTGTTTCTGAAGAGTATGATAAATTCATATCTGACAATGTATATACAACACTTAAACGAATAGAAAAAGGAGAAGGATTTATTTATGATGATATTATAGATGGGATTACTAAGAGACTAGGAGATCCGAGAAGGGATGTTTATAAAAGAGGAATTAGGTTATCTCAAATAATAAGTGGAGATGAAACTACTATTATTAAAACTGATAATAGCACTAATATTAAATCTAACAATGATGATCTAATAGAAGTACACAATGTTTATCCTCTAAGAGATACGTGGAAGCCAAGATATTTTAGAGAGGCCTTAGACAACTTAAGGAAAGGAAAGGAAATCAAAGCTTGTCTAAAAGAGCTTCCTTCTATTCTAAAAAGGACACAGAAAGAAAAAATCCCATCTAAATTGGGTGTTGATTTATTAGAATTAATATTAAATAATAGTGATGAGAATCCGATAGAAATATTAAATGAATTATTCTTATGGGAAGATCTAATGATACTTGAACATGCAATTAATAAATTATATTCGGATGGTGTCTCATTGCACTCCAAGATTATGATTTGTCATGTTCTATGTAAAAATTCTAACACATTCTCTGTTTTGTATCTCAAAAAAGCAATGAGACTTTTAGTTTGGAAAAATGATAAATTAAAGGATAATCTTTTAAAAAATAATTTAAGACATTTTCTAGAGTGTGGATTATTAAGAGTAGAATTTGATGGATATCTAAAGGAGATTGTTGGAAGATTTATAAAACAAATCGAATAATTTATTTATCAACCTGTATTTTCTTATTAAATATTAACTCATCGAACTGCCAATTTTTTTCCTCATCATCTACAAATTTGCATAATTTTTTATATTCTTCATCCATTGAGGGGAAAGGAATTTGTTTAAATTAAACCCCAAATGGTAAGACCGGAATATGAGGGGCCTCCCCAACAATATTATGGGAAAGAAACAGCAGCGAGTTACGATCAGAATACGCGTATAATAGATGTACAACAGAGTATAGCATCTCGTTGTATCCAACTTCTTGAAATTGCTCAAAATTCCTTTCTTCTGGATATTGGATGTGGATCTGGATGGAGTGGATCAGTAATTTCGGCCAGTGGCCATCAATGGTTAGGTGTAGATATAAGTATGGATATGTTAGAATTGGCTAAGAATAAAGGAGATAATTTTGATATATTTAAATGTGATATTGGCATGGGATTGCCATTTACTCCTGGAACATTTGATGGTGTAATATCAGTAAGTGTGTTGCAATGGCTTTTCCACTCCTACAGTACAGAAGAGAATCCAATAACCAGAATCAGAAGATTTATGCAGGATTTATTTTCTGTAATGAAGAGGAACTCAAAGGCAGTTTTGCAATTTTATCCAGAGAGTAAAAAACAAATAGATATTTTAAAAACAGAAGCTAAAAGAGCTGGTTTTGATGGGGGCTTGGTTATAGATGATGAAGGAACAAAAAATGTAAAATATTATTTATTATTAGAATGTGGCGGAGAAAGAGAAATAATTAAGGAGAAGAAAGTGAGACTCGGAAGAAGAGAAAAAATATTTAAGAAGAAGGAAGCATTGAGACAGAAAGGGGTAGAAGTAGCTAGAAATAGTAAATATAGTGGAAGAAAAAGAACAGGAAAATTTTAAGATTGATGAATTATTAATGGAGGTTGAATAATAAAATATAAATTAAGATTCTTTATTGCTGGATAAGAAATATTATTTTATAAAATAAAGTTATGGAAAAAATGAAGATGCTTTTGAGTCAGGGATAATAATTTATTCATTAAATTATATAATTAAGGCTTGATTTGGGTAAGCATAACGTTTTTTTGTATGTTGTTTTCATTAATTTATTCACTTTATTGTGTACATCTTCTTTGATTTAATAAAATGCTTTTAAATATTTTCTTAATATTAACATATAAATGGCTGCTTTGGCGTATGATTTGATTCTTGCTATTTTACGCTAAATCTTTTAATATCATCGCATTTGATATAATTTTCAGTTTTTTATTAAATGAACCGTCCAAAACAAAATTAAACTAGGACGGGAATTTACTAGTAGTTTTGGGTGTCAGGAACTGCTAGACAAGTACAAACTTGGAATTCAAGTACAAATCTATCCATGTGTGTGTGTTTTGTAGATGACCAACTTACCAATTTTCTTCATTCCTCTTCAGAGGTGGAAGTTTTAGAGGTTTGTTTAAAAGCATCAAGTTTTACACATTTATTTGTTAATGCACGCATTACCAAATTGACAACTCACGAAAATATCATTATCTAGAGTAAAGGAGGCGCATCTGGAACAACAATGAATATAAAAACAGTTTTTGCGCCTAGATTAAATTACGGCAACAAGCAGACGTTCCGCTTATATTGGAATGTCTGCAGTAGGAGTACTTCGGGTAAGTCATCTGCACGGCACCATATTGACGCTTACGAGTGACAGTAGGATGCTAAAAGTGATCTGGTTTGATATCAAAAGTACCGGGCTACAGGGATCCTACTTTGCTTGCAAGGTCGATTCAAGTCCGATATACGGTATTGGCTTCGACTAACAGCGGTATGAGTATCAAAAAGATTGTCTCAATTGAGACAGTTGCTGCACTGGGTCAAGAGCCTCGCAGATTATTCCATATATAAAAAGAGCCTCTAGAGTATAGCAAAGGAATCATAAATTGTGAAGTATTTCGTTTAAATAAAGGAATTATTAAGTTTATTTTATTTAATTAAAACTTATTTTTAAAACTGACTATATTTTATATCACCTTGTATGTAAAATTTCTGTTTGGGTATTTTGGATTGGGGACACAAAATTTTGACTGATTCAATTTCATTTTCCTTTTTAACTACAAAATTTACAACTACAAATCCTATAACAGGCAATTTATCCACTTCGTTGATATTATTTGCCTGTGATATACCCATAACAGCCCTTTCTACTGGCTCTACTGGTTTTATTGTGTCGGAGGATACCTTTCTTGCTGCTCCAAGGGGTAAAGCACTCATAGGTGCTATATGCTCTTCTCCTATTCTTACTATTTCATACTCCTTTCTAAGTGATAAGGAATAGGGTGTGAGATCACCCTTTCTTCCGTAAAAGTAATAGTGTATTCTTTTATCAATTAAATAATTGTCTTCAACATATCCATTTCCTCCATGAATAGATATCTTATTGGGTACCTTCAGCATATTATACATCCTTTCATCGCCGACTACTAATACCTTATCAATTGGAAACTCTTTGATTATACTCTCGATTCGATCTGGATTATTCGGTCCCAGAATAATTTGTGTATCCTTAAATTCTTTTTCTTTAATTGTGTTGCTTAACTCTCTTAATATTGTATTATAATATTCAATATTCTTATATTCTGTGGTACCATAAAAATATGCTAATATGCTTGATTGGTTAATTCCTTCATTATATGCTATAAGCTTATCAATTTCTACACTTCCTAATACACCTGGAAAGACAAGGTTTCCTGTGGTCACATCTAATTCAGTAAATAAAATCTTTTTGTGAATTCTTATAAAATAGTTGATTAGAGTTGTACATGCAGTGAATCTTCCTTTTCCGACTATAAGTACTTTTTCTGGAGATATTAAACTTCGAAAGAAATTGTAGAGCTTAGACACATGGGTATATTCTGAAACATACGCTACTTCGTATTCCCCTTCTACTCGTATTTTGCATCCATGGAAAGTGTATATGTATGTCTTAATGTCGCTAAATACATAGTATTTCTCGTTTAGTAACTCTTGTCCTTTTACTTCTGCTACTCCTTCAATTATTTGTAATTTTAATTTTTGGGTTTCTGAAACTTCTATCCGATATTCGTGGTCAGATAGAAGTGTAAATTCTTGGCTGAGAGTAGTTGGCTTTTCCATGGGCTATTATTGAATGTTGAGTTTTTAAAGGGAAAAATGAGCTAAAATATATTTACTTATAGCTATAAATATCATAATATATGTAGTAGGTTAAACTTGTCTTGTATTTGGTTCATTGATGTATTTAATTTTGTTGGATAGAAAAATGTTGGATTCATGTAGCCTTTCAAATCTTTCTAATTGCAAATATACTACAGGAAATTGTTACTATAGATTATTGATTAAAATGTTAGTATTCAATTCTTATTTGTGCTATTGCATCCAACATTTTCAGATATCTATTAATTTATCCTTTATAATATCATTTTCATTTATATCTTCCTTAACGCTTTCTTTATTCTTTAATGATATAATTTTAATTTTGTATTATATTTTTCTAAGTGAACTTAACAATCTTTACAATATATTGTTACTAACTTGTCTTATTTATGACATAAATTTTGTATTTGCTTTATATTTAAAGTATTTTCACAAATTTTTTATTTTTATTTTTTTAGTTTCAATGGCATTTCGAAATTTTAATAAGTCAAAATATTAAGATAGTTTATAAAAATAATAGTTAATTTTCAAAGATAGCTGGCAATATATCCTAATGAATTTGATTGGCGTATATTTTTTTTATTTTTATTTTATTTATATAAAGATATGTATTTGTTGTGATAGTGTTAATTCTTTACTTATAATATTCTCATTAACAATCTGACCTTTTCTTTAGAGCAGCCATATCTGGTATAAGCTTCGGCTAATGTGTGAGGATATATTATAAATATTCATAAATCATTATGATTATGTACGCATTGAAACCCAATGAAACTTGAATAATAATTACCAAGATATTAGACACTGTTTTATAGAAATTTTAAAAAATTGAGTATTAAAAAAATGTTTTATCCAAATATTATGAAATACATTTTGTTTCGAATTAAAATTATCAAATTAATATTCTAGTAACAGATAATAGCAAATACTTTTTATTTAAGGGTTAATGCTATATATTATTCTTTATCTTTCTTTTCGATTGCCTGCGGTTGGCATCCAGTGGCACTTGCTTCTCCAAATCTTTTCATAGCATCTTCTACTCGGTCTCTTACGTCTATGCTATCCTCAATGCTTCTTCTGTACTCAAGTGATATGGTTTCGAGAATTTTCTTTAGTACCGTCAATTAGATGTATACCTCTATCGTAGGTGTTATATCTGATTCTTTAAAATAATTCCTGTGATACTTGGTTACCACACCGTCCCATGTCATAACATAAGGTATTATTTTAGTATTTGCTTTGTATAGCAAGCCTAATTCGTTCGCCAAAAGTTCGTATTTCCTCTTCTTCAGCGTTTCAACAATTTGGAGATTATCTTGGCTCGTTATACCGACTTCAACTAATAAAATTTCATTCTCTTCTTATCGTAAATAAATCTGGTTTATTATTTTTTATTAGGATATCAGTCCTTATCCTTGTATCGACCCGAATTTCGGCTCTTTCATTTTCCATGACCTCCTGGACTGAATGAGTTCGTAGTTTTTTTGATTTTTTAAAGCCTTACTTATTCGCAAGTAGAAGGTGTATACACCTAAGTACCTCATTATGCCTTCGCGTATAGTCATAGCCAAGCATTCGATCGCAACCAGTTGATAGATAGTCGATCGACTTTTTGGCTATACCGCAATGCTGGCATTGTAAAGCATCGTCTCTCCGAAAAACATCTCTACCTTTGGATATAGCAAGAAATTCCTTCAGCACGGGGGTCAATATTCCCGTATTTCATCCGAGTATAAGAGTCTTTTAAACTAACAAGCTCATTTGAGCGGGCCCTATATAACTTTTCATATAATTTTTTCTTATTGATTTCGTCATAAAGGAGCTTACGCTGAGCATTCAAAAGACTCTTGGCATAAACGTCTGTCAGTAAGTACTTTGATCTAAAGTATTGGTATATTAAAGAGAGGTGAGTCTTATTCTGCTCTTCAATTTAAAGATCGCTGCTCGTCTTAATGAAATATTTATATATTTTTTCAGCGTATCTAGTAATTGAAAAAGCATATACTCACCTTTCATCTCCACGAAATGGAGAGCTCTTCCGATTTCTGTTCGAAGAAGATATAACCTCTCTTTACACCCAGGCTTTAAGTGTACCTTATGTTTAATGAGAGTTTGGCGTATTTCATGATCAAGCTTTAAGAAGTCAGCAGGTTCAAGGTGTTGTAGTCCAATGTGATAATTTACAAGAGAAATGGCATGCTCTTTTATTGCTTTAAATAAATTTTTTGAGTTGAGATTAGATTCACACAGCCTATTTACTCTTGCCAGTAGCTCACGTCTTACCTTCTCGAATGATTTTCGCATAATATTGCTACTATGATCCTCTATTATACCTAGGTATTTTTATACTCCAGTACTGGTATCAAGGAAAGTAGCAGAGTTTTCGTACTGAGATTCATTCGTGGTCGACTTCTCTCGGTTAAACTCCAGTATTATGGCCTTGAAGAAAGATTCAGTTTCTTTCACCATATTGCCCATTGTTGTGCTGTTAATTGCCAAGAGTTTTAGATCATCAATAAATAACAGGTGATTAATAGCATGCGAAATTTCTTCCGCATGTATTGACACCTTTGGGTATCTTTCATTAAGCCTTCGGTTCAAAGGATCGATACATAATACGAAGAGAAGAGGTATAAGGCTATCACCTTGAAGTATTCCTTTCTTCACCCTTTTATTGACTATACTCTCTGGTCGAGCTCTTACATTTAAGCTCCATATAGATGTTATTTTTTAAACAAACCACGTTATCCATTTGGGAAACCCTAATTTATTTATACATTCTACCACGTACTTGTGGTCGATGAAATCAAAAGCTTACTACACGTCGATTTACGTCGGCTTCAACAAGTGTACGTGCTCTATATTTATAGATAGATTGAGCATGGCCTGCTATTTTTCACCTTGAATTCTCCTTACAGTACCCAATTGGTTATCCGCAAGCAAGCCTTGACGCTCAACCTCCAGTTGCATAACTTGGGTTACATATTTAGTTGTGATTTTGTAAGGTTGGACATACAGGTTATAAGCCTGAAGTCTGAGCCTTTACTCGAGTTGCTTTTGAGTATGAGATATATTATACCTGGTAAAACCAGTCGGCTGGCACCATTCCCGCTAAGCATATATCATTATTATATTATAAAGGTGCTTATGCACTGAAGATATATTCTTTATGAAAAAATTAAAGATACTGTCGATGCTAGCTGCTTTACAATTAGGCAGGCACTTTATAATATCTTCAAATTCTTTGAGATTGGGGAAAGTGGTTAATTCAATGGAGTCCGGAGATGTTCTACCAGATACTCAACGTATCAACTACTAGTCTTATTTGTGGTTTCCCACATTTTAGTCCAATACACCCTTATCTCACTAATATCCACCTGCTGCTTTGGCTCATCTACACCAGACAGCTTCCGGTAGAATTTACTCCTATACAATTCAAAGCATTGATCTTCACGTCTACGCTCTTTGCGTTTAGTATGCATTTCAAGCATCTTCTCGTATATACAAGCCGATTCTTTTAATTGAATTATCGCCTCCATTACATCATGTGATTTTTCCAAGATAAGATTTAACTTTTTTATGATTTTTTTATAACTCAATCAAGTTATCTAAAACTGAGATTATATTTTAAATGCTCTGCTTTTAATTTGATGTAAGAATAACCTTAAGTGAAGCTTCATGGTAGCACCACCGCAATGTTTGGTCAATTCTAACAAGCTTATACATGGTTTTTGGGGGTTGGCAACCATGTATTCTCCTGCGATTTGATTTAGAGAAAAAGTAGTTTTTTATTGACCTTAATTTTTAGCACCTCCAGTGTCATTTGGAATTCAGTTATGCTTGAATTTATTTTTATTTGGCTATGGAATAAAGTTTTTAATTCTTGATGAACACTTGCGGCTTTAATTGCAGAAGTAGGTGATAAAAATTTTAATGATTTAATCTAATTTCTGGTTTGTGAGTAGTTACTTTCTAGAGGGTCTCTTTTGATTGTATGAGCCCGTCTTTTGTACTTCTCCTCGATAACCTTACAGGAAAATTTTTCACAGAAGAAATAACGAGCCTTCTTTCAACTTTCATAAGGCATTCTATCTAACCGAGTTCGTAATGCTCCTGAGAGGTATTTAGATCGCTGCTCAAGTGCAGAATCTACACTGTCAAATATAGATCGTAAAAGGATCATGCGAGAAGATGGTTAGACTTGATTAGAGAGAAATATTTCGCTGACTGCTATCGCAGGCTCAGACCATTCCGCCACGTGCTCTGTTTTTAAGGAATTTTCGTTTTTTTATTCAGAACCCAATTTTTATACACCCTTACATTTTTTGATAAAAACTGTAGAATTTATTCTTTTTAATATATCAAAAGTATGTTTGTATATTGATAATAAGATATTATTTAATAAATGTTATAAATCATTATATACACAGATGTATTGAAATGTCAATGTAAGACCAGAAATAAAAAAGTTAATATAATTTTGATGATATATTTATTTTAATTGTCGTAACATTCTCCAAGTACACAATAGAAATCAGAAATATCACCATTCTTATGATTCTTATCTTTCCAGCAATATTTTTTTATCGCACATATAATTTTAGATTCTAATTCACACCATAATTTCTTTAAAAGGCATAATATATCATGTAAAAAGTCCACTATTGAGAATTTTATGATTTGTAGTTGTACTGTTAATATTTCTTTTATTTCATTACCACATTTTGATTGTGTTTCCTTGATCGCATGTATTATTTCATCTTTTTCATGTCCTGAAATATTCAATAATATTGATTCAATTGTAAGTTTAGTTATCTTTTCAGAATTTTCTTTTATTGCTTTTGATACATCCTTATTGTGAGTTTCAACTACTTCAATTATTTTTTTACTTAATATATCCGTTGATTCTTCTTTTTCGATAATTTTTTTGATTTCTTTTTCCAAAGAATCATTAAGTTTTTTAAGATCGGATGAATTTTCATTAATAAAAAGATCTCTGAAATCTTCAAGTATTTTAGTTACTTTTTCTCTATCATCTTTTTTATTAAATATTCTATCTACTTCTAGTAATAACAATTGAAACTCTTTATTAATCTTTTCAGTTAAGCACTTTTCCGATTTTTCAACAATATCTTTAACTTTATTGTATTCTTCCTCTACTTTTCTAGTAATAATAATTTGTTCTTTTTGCCACGCCTTTTTAAAAAGACATTTTAATATTCCTATCAATTTTCCATCGCAGTCACTGGCCTCGTATTCACATGATCCTATTTCGCATGATTCTTTTCGTTTTTTGCATGAAGGTTGGAAATAATCATCATCTAAAGGTTTAAAGATATCGTCTTGGCCATAACGTTCTAACATTTTTGATTGATGATCCATAGTTTCCTTTGTATAAACTGATACAATAAGAACAAATATAATTAAAATTTGATTTATATATATACCCATAATTTTCATTTTATACGCCATTTTATACTTTTATAATAACTAGAATTAATTCTAGATCAACGTTTTATTTCCTTATATAGAAATTTTAATACAAATTCGAACGCGATATAAAATTTGTTTTAAAAAGAAACATTTAAAAAATGAAAAGTTTTTATATAATTAATAATAAATTTAAAGATACTAGCACTATGCTTCTTACTTTTAATATGCAATGATAAAATGTTTTTGTCTATTATTGATATTAATATGCCTTAATAAGCTTATACTATTCATAAATTTCTCTATAAAAATAAACCATTATTCAAAGCCTATTTGAGCATAACACAGAAATTATAATACAAAATAAACAGTAATATATATTAATGAGCACTAGCATAATACTTTGTCGTGGCGAATATATATTATAAAATTTTACTATACGAAGCAAATTTTTAAGGGTTTATACAGGATTATAGAAATAAATAAAATAGTGTTAAATAAACAAATGTGTATAAAATTATATAAGAATGTTTTGTCTTATTTATATAAAAATTATATTGTGTTATTTGTTTTCCTTATTTTTTCTTGTGTTGGCATTCGATAACACCCGCATCCACAAATCTTTCTATTGTTTCTTCTATCCAATCTCTTAAATCCGTATTATATTATATTCCTTTCTTAATATAAGTTATATATTTAGAGCGTATTATTTAATACAATATATTATATGTATGTTTCCTATTATCTAAAACAAATCATGTAAGTTATGTATAGGATAAAAAAATAAACAGTTTTTTTAAATGTTTAAGAAAAAAATAAAAACTATAATAGAAATTCATTATTAATCAATAATACAAATGTATTAGTTTAATTATTTAAATATTAAATTATTATGAAAAACATTGATGTAAAAAACAGTAATTCTATAATTAATACAGGATTGATAACATTTATAAATTTTAAAACTAAAAAATATAAGTTGTGAGATATTTTTAGACAAATGCAATTTTTATGTTGAATTCAAAGCTTTACTTGTCTCATTTATATCATCATTTATGAATTGCAAGAATTCTAGATAAAATATGAAAAAAAAACTGGAATTTGTCAAGTAACTGTAATCGATATGATTATTTTCAAAATGAAAAATACAGTATATTTTGATAAAAATCAAAAATAAGAAAGCGATAATGAAAATCGATAATATACCAAAGCTGAACTATATCAATAATAAATTTTAAATTTAAGGCCAGAAGAGGTATATTTCGTATAATTAATTTATAATTTATCTTATAAGTTAAAAATAAAAAAAATATAATTAAAATAAGTTATTGTTGAAAAGATAACATTAAAAATAGAACGATTACCAATTCCTGATATAATTATAGTTTACTCAGATAAACATATAAACATATTTATTTATAAATTAATTACTCAAAATCCTGTAGATTCGACATATCAATTATTTATATAGCAAATTTATGTGAAAGCAGATAAAAGTATTTATTTTAAATAAAAAAACTATAAATACATTTAATAGACATTCTTTTTATTTAAAATTTTAGTTTTGTGTTATTCTTTGTCTTTCTTTTCGATGGCCTGCGGTTGGCATCCAGCGGCACTTGCTTCTCCGAATCTTTTCACAGCATCTTCTACCCGGTCTCTTACGTCTATGCTATCCTCAATGCTTCTTCTGTACTCAAGTGATATGGTTTCGAGCGTTTTCTTCAGTACCGTCGATTGGATGTATGCCTCTATCGTAGGGGTTATATTTAATTCTTTTAGATAATTC
>SBIQ01000173.1:0-18759 GCA_014805555.1 Astathelohania contejeani | reverse complement strand
CAAGTATCACAGGAATTATCTAAAAGAATTAAATATAACCCCTACGATAGAGGCATACATCCAATCGACGGTACTAAAGAAAACGCTCGAAACCATATCACTTGAGTACAGAAGAAGCATTGAGGATGGCATAAACGTAAGAGACCGAGTAGAAGATGCTGTGAAAAGATTTGGAGAAGCAAGTGCCACTGGATGCCAACCGCAGGCAATCGAAAAGAAAGATAAAGAATAATACATAGCATTAACCCTTAAATAAATGATTTTATATTAATTTTAAGGTACAAGAATATTTCATATGTTTATTAAAATAAAGTGAATATTAATATATTTATTGAATAAATAATATTGATTTGGTAGCATATGAGAATAAAATATAACCTGCTAATAAAACTTATTAAAATAAAAATAAAATAAGAATTTTCATGACACATCTAAAATAATGTCATTTATGTTGAAAATATTATCCATCAGAGAGTTTAAGTATCAGGTCTTATATATTTATAATTTCCACTTACTGGATAAATAGAATCACAGATTTAGATAAGACATATGCATTTTTATAGTATCAGAATAGTGCGGTTAGTTATACGTTAAACATATATAAAGAATACAAACTGCTAATTTACTGCAATAAATGTATTTTGTTATCTGTTATATTTGGCTATAACAAAATTGTTTTTTATGTGATTTGAATAGAATCGGAAAATAAAGCAAAAAAGATAATCTGTGTAATTGAGTATAAACTCGCGTTTTTGAATTTAATTTATGGTTTTGAAAATGAATTTAGGCATTCGTCTTTAAAAAATCATAAACATAAATAAAATTAATATAATTCTTATTGATATAATAAAATAAAGCCATTAAAGACATTCAATCGAGTTTAAGAAAGAAACGATTGATTATTTTCATAAAAACATTTTTGAAATTTTAAATATCTTTTTTATTTTATTTTTTATACTAATTTTAAAATTTTTATTTTATCACCCCTAATTCCAGTGATGATAAAAGCGTTTGTCTGATTTTGAGGACAACAAATGCTACCAAAAAATATATCTGAGGAATATCATCTAATTTTTAATGATTGGTTTATAAAACCCCTATAACATATAAATCGAAGGGGTGTTATATTACACCATGTTTTGGATTTTGTTTCTAATTGTTTAAATTATAAATTATAAATACACCCGCAAATGGAAAAAGAAGAATCAAGCACATCTCCAAACGATATCACTGCGGAAGATATTTTAACATTGGCAGGTACGAAAGCACCCAAACGCGACTACAGCATATTCGATGAAAGTGATGACGCAGATATTTTTCAAGACTCTGAAGATAGAGAAAGGCTCATGTCTTTGCCTGAATCAAAAAGGGAAGCTATACTATATGAAAGACACAACAGATTGAAGGAATTAAATGAAAAGCGAGAAGTAAGTAAACGTCTTCAGATGCTGGAGAAATCAAAAGGTTATACGGTATTGACAGATTCCTCAGATTCAATAGAAATAGTAGAAGAAAAAATAAACCCGAAAGAGTTGTGTAGTTTCAAGGATATGGAAGCAAGCATAGTCACACGAGACATGCTGGCAAAAAACATGTTTAAGCCATTTTTTAAAAAAATGGTAATTGGAACTTTTGTCCGAGTCCGGGTAAGAAACGACTATTTTATTGGAAGAATTGTTGACGTAGGGACATCAGAGAGGCGGTATTCTATTAAAGTCGGAAAATCTAATGGAAACTCTAATATATTTTTAGATTTAAATATCGGGACAAGAGTTCTTAAAGGACTCACACTCGAATACGTTAGTAATTCAAAAATTGATGAGACAGAATTCGAAAAAATACCAAATTCTTTGCTTTTGACGTCAGATGAAATTATATCATCGTATGAGGCATTAAAACGTGAGTTTACACGACCACTTACGGATCTTGAAATGACAGAAACCATCCAAGCGCGGCGTAAAATAATACCTTCGCAGCAAAGTAAAACTATGAAGAAAGTAGAATTGATAACTGAGAGAGAATTGGCATTGGATGTTCGCGATTATGAAAAGGCAAATGAAATACAGAAAAAGATCGAAGATCTTGAAAAGGACGAACCGGTAAAAGAAGAATCTGTCTGGGATCGTATAAATGCGAGGAATAGGAAAATAAATTATGAAATAGGAAAGAAAGCAGATTTGTTGGCAAGCAATCCGGATGATGAAAACGATGCATATAATCCTTTTAAGAGAAAACGAACAAAGCATTGCTGATAAATTAAATATTGGTTTATAATGAATTTTAATTTTGTAAGCAAATTTCAACTATAAAAACAAACAAACAATATAATAATTTTTTTGATTGAAAGATTTTAAAATTTGTTTAATAAATGATATTAAATTTTCATAAATTTATATTTTATTTTATGCAAAATGCTAAAGATTGGTTTGAATGGAAAATGTTACTGGGCAGCGCTATATTAAATAAGACGATTATTTTCGTTCAGTGCTTGTATAATCTGATATTGTTAATTCACACTTAATAATCGGAACTTAAATGTTTGTAATTATTAACTTAACCATTTATAATCATCATCATAATATTTGGAATTTATTTGTTAATACTATTTATGCATCTTTTATTTTCGAAACAAATTTCATTTATTATATTGCCTAGGTTACTATTAAAAGCGTCTAAACAACTTTTTTATGACTTGAGATTGGTAATGTATTATACTCTTATTACTACAAATGGTGATATTTATTCAATGAATAAGTATATTTAAACTTCTTATTCAATTACATCTGGATATGTTATTTCAATATTATCTTTTTATAAATCTATATTATATAGTATTTATCCTACAGAATTTGATATGTTAACACACCGATTAAATACATATTATATTTACCAGAGTTAAACACCAACTAAGTTACGAATTTGTGATTTTCTCTATAAGGAAAACTGAGAGATAATTGATCCACTGGGCACCAATTATTTGTTTATTACGAAAAATAAACAAAGTTTGATACGGTAAAAAATACTATTTGATAAGTTCAAATATAAGCCTTGCAATATTTTTATGAATGAACATATCAACACTGTAATTGATGTTTATATATTCAAATATAAAGCAAATAGGATATACTTAAAAGAGTTATTCTATATCTTTTATGTAAATATTTCTTATAAGCCTAATTCCATTTTTCATTTATTATAAAAATGGTATATTTGTGTGACTTTGTTATTTGAATTGGTTTATACCATGGCAAAATAGAAAGACAATTAAATACAATCATTTGCATTTTTTAAACAGAAAAGTGATATTTTGTTTATCGAATTTATGAACCTCTTATTATAGGTAAAAATACGACAGGAGATAGCCAATAATTCAATTTAAGTACTAGAAATTGTAGGAGCAAGTTATTTCACACTTGAATATATAGTGTATATGTGAATAAATTGAATTAGTTTTTATTACTAATGATACATAAACTAAATATAGCAGTTAGCATTGACAGATTCTCGAGTAGAACAAAACATAAATGTTTTAATTTTATTGCTAGCCATGAATTTAATTAATCTGAATAAATAGAATGTATATTTAACATTTTGAACCTTATAGCAATACTTAACTGTGTATTAAGGCTATAAAAGAATTTTAAAATCTGATTAATGAGTATTTGAAAAGAATAATGATGGTTTAGTGGATCAAATAATTTTATTATTAATATTTAAACTTTTTAATATAAAAGAAATATTATGCAATTTATTTATCAACAAAAAAACAATTCTAATAAAAGTATAGCAAAAGTTTATTAATCAAGCTAGAATGTGTATTTATATTTCAAAATATAAATGAACAATAAGAATTAATTAAGAAAGATTTAATATTTTACTTAAATGTAGTTACAAATATAGTTGAGTATTATAAGAAATAATATTATATGAATTATATTATTTATCTAAAAAAGTAAATTTTTAGATCATTCAAGAATTGAACTTCTATAATTAATGATTATATTTTACATATGGTTTTCTAACTAATATTAAAAAAATGTATAATAAAAGATTACTCTATTTTCAAAAAATAGTATAAAGAATATATAAGGATTAATAAACAAACACCAAATATTTTTAAAATCTTTTTAATTGATATTAGTTTTTAAAATAGATGAATTAGGATTAAAAAAACAATAAAAATATCATAGTAGATATTATAAACAATGGCTGGGTGATAGTACTTATATAACATTAGAAAAACATTATATTATATTACTTAAGGCTATAATAACAGTGTAATAATTATAAAAGCATGTTCAATATTATTATTTGGAATGACAAATGTTAGGTCCTATGTGCATTTATTTAATTCTGATCATAAATATTATACTGTCTCAGATCTTTAATTTTGATATTTAAAACTTTGAATGTATATCCAATTAAATGCATTGAATTGCTTTGGAATAAGCTGAACTGAAGAATAAATGGATGCTGATATTAAATTAAAGCCTGTGTGGGGTATGGTCACGCTAAAGCACATGGACAATGGAGTGGATATAATAAGAAAGGATAATTTTCATATAATTTAATGGGAATGTTGTAATATGTGTATAGAAGAAATACATTATAGCTAGCATTGTTTGGATGAAAGTTCACAAATATGAACTATTAAATGAACTTCATTCATAACAACAAAATATAATATGGGTATTGGTGATTATTACAATATTATTGGATGTTCTGATAAGATAAGCTCAGTTGTAAATATTATAACTTGTAAATCGAAATGATTTGTAATTTTTCGAATCAATTTAAATAGTATAAAATTATAATGAAAATCATTTTTAGTATCTATTTTATAAAAACTCCCATTTCCCAGTTTTATTTTGCTTTTCTAAATATTCCTTATAATATTTCTCCATCTCAATCCTTTCTTTAATACCCAGAATATCATTATGAATATTGTATAGAGAAATGGCTAAAATTAGTTCTACTACTAGCAATACTCCTACTAATATGCCAAATACTATAACCTTTTCTAAATTATTCCTTATTATCACACCAGAAATGAGTGATATTAGAATATCTCCGTTTAATATCCAGAAATCCTAATTAATTTGTACTTACTATTTTCATTATAGTATCAACTGATCCTCTATTTCTTGCTCTACGCATTAATATTCCACTGATCTGGCTTATAATAAATAATCCAATAAATGAAATAATAACATTGAAAAGGGATAAACCATATAAAATTGAAGATATTTTTTCTTCCTCAGGAAAAGATTCTATCCATATACCGGTACCACCTAAACATACGCTTATTAAAAGAAGTGAAATATTTCCAGCTGAAAATGCAACATGCCAACCTATGTTCTGAAATTCTTCCTCCATGTTACCCCTACTTAGCATATAAACTTAACCTTTAATATACCCTCTGATGTATTTGTTAATAAAAAAACCATCTTGGCTGAATATCATAAGCAAGGAATATGTGGAAGGAGAGAAAACAAACAAATTACAAATAAGACAAAAGGATGGAAAAAGCAATACAAAGATTATTAAATGCAAAGATGGATCTTACTATATAAGAATAGGCGACGAAATATTTCCCATTAAAAGTGTTGAAATGAACAAATCATTATATGTAACGAAAGATAATAAAATAAAGCAGGAAATCAAAGAGAAAGGGTTCATAAACAACAAAAAAATAGAATATTAAATGGAGATATAGTTTGTTTATCAAAAAAAGAGAAGACAAAATATTTTAACATAGTAATAAATATGTTATTTTTTTGATATGTTATTTTTTTTCTTTTTTTGTTTTTACATCTCTTTTTCTAAATAAAATATGTCGTGCTGTATTCCTTTCAATATAAGCCATTCCTTCTCCCCCGCTCATAGCTTTTATATTTCCATGCTTAACTAATATATTATCTTGGCTTTCACTTTCTTCACTTTCCAAGTCTACTTCATTTGCCAATAATATAGAAGCTAATAATTCTTTTTGTTCTGTTTTGCTTTTACAAATTCTGTTAGGGTTCTCTTCTACTCCTTTGAGATGGGTCACTACTTTAAAAGTATATCCCTGATCTACAAGAAATTGTTGTCTCTTGCTAGAATAGAACATTTCATCCGTATCTTTGGATACCAAAGAATAAAAAAAAACTTTAAATCCAGGATCATTTCGTTTCTTTGCTCTTAGAATACGACCTAATCGTTGTGCTTCCTGGCGTCTACTTCCATAATGACTACTTATTTGTATCAAGCAGGTGGCTTCGGGTAAATCAATAGACGTGTCTCCAACTTTACTCAAAAAAATCGTATTAATTAAAGGATTTGTTTGGAATTGTTTAAGAATACGCATACGTTCTGCTTGCCCCGTTGGACCATAAATAAAAGGCTTTTTTAATTTCAAAGCATAAGTTTTAAGAGCACAGACATTATCAGAAAAAACAATGATCTTATCTCCACGTTTTTCATGTCTATTTATCAGGTATTCACATATTTGCATTTTCGTAGGATTCATAATTGAAATGACTCTTCTACGCCTATTGTTCTGTAAAAGATATTCACGATAGAATTCTGCTGTCATTGCACACCAGACCTCAGTGCAATCCACTGTTGCAATATGACCTTGGGCACTTAAATCTTGCCAATCAGCTTCATAAAGCTTAGGCCCAATCAAAAAATTTAAATCTTCTATTTTATCGTCTTCTCTGACAAGTGTAGCAGTCAGACCAAGCTTACAGTGATGCGAAACGAGAGATATAACTTTTCTGAACATCATTGCAGGAACAACATGTACTTCATCAAGAAGAAGTAACCCCCATTCTGTTTCTTTTATATTATCCATTATACGCTGCGCTTCGGATGATCGCTTACCTGTGTATGCTAGCATAGTGTATGTTGTGATTAAAATTCCACCTTGAGGTCCAAGACGTTCCTTGTGATCCGATGTAAAGCGTGCTACTAACTCATTTGAAATATTTGTAAATGAAAGAATTTGTTGCCTCCATTGTTCCACTGAAACAGTAGAAGTACAAAGTACGAGTGCACTTTTTTTAATAGTAGAAATGGCTGTAATACCTACTAGTGTCTTACCAGACCCACAAGGAAGCACTATAATGCCAGACCTAGCTCTTCCATTTCCAAACATTTTGTTTAAACAAATTTCCTGATAGCTTCGTATCGACACTGTACTACGTAAATCTATTTTTATATCTACGCCACCCGCATTTCTAAAGTCATACTCTTCTATAAGTGGATAGTCGATATCAATACATCTTTTTTTCACCTTTTCTATATCCACTGGCAAAACTTCAAAACAGTTTTCATTTATTTTTATGCATTCATTTTCCGTATTTATACTTTTTTCATTTATGCATTCTCTATTTATGCAACTTCCTATTATTGGGTCATTTTGCATTAATTTTAATATTTCTTTGTCTACAGCTTCAATAAAATATCTGTTTTGGCGCATTATTAGCTTTATTTTACCATATGAAATCGTACACTCACGAACAAACTTTATTACTGTTGTAGGCAAATAATTTTTTGAGAATCGATCGAGAGTATGGAGGATATCATCTGTTGTCAGACCTACACTTACAGCAGCATAAAGCGAATATGCAGTTATACGATATTCGTGCATTCTTGAGGGTCTACTAACTGGTTCAGAAATTGCAATTAGAAACGAGCTAGCAGCACGAAAAAGTGGAGATGAAACTTCTAGGATAATAAGGGCGTCATAATTGACCCAAAACGGACAATCTGTGTGCTCTGGTTTCATTTTTATAGATTCAAATGCAAATTCGTGTTTGGTAGCCTTTTTTGGAAGAAATGATTCTGACATTGGGGATTATATTTCGAAAAAATAAAATGAAACTAAATTATTACGAACTTGACTCATCTAAAACACAAATAATATCAAAGTGTTTTATAAAGATGCTTCTATATAAAAAATTGGTTGTTTTAGAATTTTTTGCCCTGATTACTCTGTATGCTAATCTTATCCTTTGAACTAAAACCTATGCAAGATATGGGCACGCTAAAGCACAAGAACGAGTTGTATGTGAAAGGGAGTTGGCAAATATTTTTCATTCACTAAATTATGCGAATATTTATTTCAAAAAATAAAAAATTTATTATAAAAATTGTAAATAAAGTCGAAGAATTGTTAGACAAATAAATCGTTAATAATGTTCCATCAGAACTCAAATCATAACAGCATTCCAATGTGTTTATAATTTTTTCAAAGAGCAAAACGATTATTTGTATTCATAAATTCACTTTAAAATTTGATAGATCGATCGATACACGAAAAATATTAAAAAAGACCATTTTTAAATATAAAAGAACAAATTGAAAAACAAAATTATTTAACGAAAAACATCAAATAATACTTTTTTAGACTATAAAATTCGAAAATATATTTATATAATGATATATAAAATGAATCTATACTATTTTTTCGTACTGTTTATTAAAAATATATTTCATTGAAAATTCTATTTTTTCTTTAATTATTTATATCCCATTATATTTTTTACCTGTCTTTAGATATTAGTTCATGTGGAGAATGCTTCTTTAGGAATTCCTTTATTATTATTTCTATTGAATGCTGTGTTTCCTGGGGAAAGTTATTAACGACAAAATCAACTATCATTTCGTTGGTTACGTCATGAAAGTATTTCTTACCTAATGTATTTATTTTTTTACATATTTCCTCGTATTTATCACAATCCTTTACACATGATCTGAGCTTCTCTTTTAAAATATCTTTTTCTCCACTTTTTTTTAATAATCTTTCTATTTCCTCATCCATGATAGAGGGTATAGCCAAAAAAGTATTTAATATATTTAATATGTTAAATACTTTTTAAATATGTAATAAATAAAATCGAGAAGGCGGTTGAGAGACATGAATATGCGAGTGAAGTGCCCATCGCAAGCAAGTCTAGAAAAAATAAAAATTGAGACAATAACTTTCATTAAATAAATTAATATTTATATATCTTAAAAAACCGTTTTATAAATCATATCTTCGGAGTTTTTTTAAAAATGAAGCGATATAACAAGTTTTTAAATACAGTGATATTATTAAGAACTAACCAATGCAAAGTTTAGGCCACTATTAATTGAAACAAAAATATAACGGTGAAATATCTGATTTTAATAGTTCTATTGCACTATTAAATATAGCAAATAGGTTGTCAATTTTTCGAGTCCGTAAAAATGGCAACCAAAAGGTCCTGAAAAATTTAATTTCACACTTGATAATACAGTAATAAAATGTATCGCATGATAATAAATTTTTATGAATATCTTTTAAAAAACTTAAATGCGTTATGATATTTAAGTGTGAGAGTATATGAACGAATATTACGGTAAAATATTTTACCAGAAGTTGTAATGGGAAACCAAATGGAACGCAAAATATATGAATTAAATTGATAGTTATTTTATAATGGAGCTAGAAGAGATTTTGAAGCACAAAGTAAAATATATCTCAAATACTAAATATATATCACTTTTCTTAATTAAAAAGAAAATTTGAGAATGGCACCATTAAAGTATAAAACTGAAATGCTGATAATATTTTAAGTAGTTGCATTAAAAATGTATTATTTATGCATAAATAATTAAATTATGTGGAGAAAGATTACTCATATTAAAGTAAATACAAATAATGATAGGTTAGACAGATTTACTTATGATAAAAAGAAGCAGAGAATTATATTACGTGAGTTTTAAATAACAAACAATTAGCAATGAGGTAACAAAAAAGTAATAAAATGAGTATCCTAGCTAAAAAAGGCAAATAGCGATAGAAATGTAAGAAAATCACTATAATCCTATACCTCATGACATAAATAGGATATTGAAATTATACTATCGAAAATAATCGAACAAACTTAAATATTCTTAAGAGTTAAGCATGCATATAATTTAAATACCGATGAAATTTCACTCCTGCTTTTTCGATTCCCGCAAAGGAGTAATGGATAAGAAGATAGAATGATTATCTGATAAAATATAATTAATTTGTAAAAACCTGTTTGATAAAATATATTTATAATCATAAATAAACAAATTAAACTAAAATATTATTTTTAATATATAGTGAAATATATAAAGAGAAGGACATAAGCCGACTGGTTTTATTACTAAAGAGCATATTTAATCAATAAGGGTACTTTAAGTAAAAATAGAAATTTCAAATACATAACTTGCTTACCTAGCCTGTTTACGCAAAATTAAATGTGTGACATTATGCGCTTAAAGATTAATTTAAGTTGTTTGTTTGTTAGAATCAATTGTGAATACTATAAATAGTAAAGAAGCAAGAGTATGCTATATAAAACTTTATTCTTAATAAAGATCATAATTACTTATTGAAACCTACATGGATTGATATTAAAAATGTGTTTGATTTTGTTGAGCAAGCAATTTACCGGGATACGTATGATAATGGGTTTGACTGAATCGATAACTATTTTCCTTAAGAAGATTATTCTTGGTGATTCAAATATGAAATTTTTCTTTATATTATCTTATCAAAAATATTATGAATGATATATCGTAAGGCTCTAACATCAGTCTATTTTTCTTTGTTTTATGTATCATCTTTCTGAACAGAATATTCAATGAACAATGCATAGAGATAGCATTTCATTTCAATAAATTACGCATTCTACCTATTATCTTTTGTTTATAGATGATCACAAACACTTTGTTGGCTTATTACATGGCTATACCAATTATGGTGATAGATATGTCGTCATTCATCACCACTTTGTTTGAGATAAATAGCAACAAATTTAATATAAAGATCCCATTTAATATCAAACAAACACTTTAGAGATGTGCTTATATATTATAAGAGAATTGTTGAAAATAAAGATAGTAATGTAGTAAATAGAATACGAAAATTTTGTTTTATTTATAAATCATTTATTTAAAAACATGTGCTTACAGGACTAGTGTTATTTATAATCTCCTTTTACAAACGATACTGCCTAGCACGAATTTTTTTACATTATGACAATGTAAGACGAAAAATAATGATAAAGTAAAGTTGCTATTAAAAATTTACTATATAAAATTTATTCAGCATGTTGTCTTGCCTATAAATTATTATATATTAGCTTGCTACATCTAGAAAACATTAGCTTTGCCATGCTAGATTATGAGATACGTCAACATCTTATTAAAATAACAATAATTATTACACTTTGAATAAAAAGCTATATATTCTGCATCTGAAAATAAGAATAGGTTTGTACTGTATTTTAGTTTCTGATATACTCTGCTACATTATTGACCATATAAAATTTATACTTGTTATTCAATCTAATATGTCTTCTTAATTTTAGATCATCACTTTATTCTTCAAAACCATAAATATTATACGTATTAATCTATTTATTTATATCCATAACTCCGAAATGACGTTAAACTAGGACGAAAATTTACTAGTAGTTTGTGGTGTCAGAAGCTACTAGACATTTTCAAACTTGGAATTCAAGTTTAAAACTGTCTATCCATGTGTGTGTTTTGTAGATGTCCAACTTACCAATTTTCTTCATTCCTCTTCAGAGGTGGGAGTTTTAGAAGTTCGTTAAAAAGCATCAAGTTTTACACATTTATTTGTTAATGCACGCATTACCAAATTGACAACTCACGAAAATATCCTGAGCTTTATTTAAAGCAAAGGAGGCGAATCTGGAAAACAATGAATACAAAAACAGATCCGTGCCTAGATCAAACCAAGGCAACACGCAGACGTTCCGCTTATATTGGAATGTCTGCAGTAGGGGGACTCGAGTAATTCAACTGCACGGCTCCATATGAATATTAACACTAGGATGATGAAATTGTGGTTTAAGCCATAAGTACCGGGCTACATATATCCTGCCTTGCTTGCAAGGTCGATCTGGCTCCAATAGACGATATGGGTTTCGACTGACAACGGTATGAGTACCTAAAAGGAAAAGATCGTCGCAAATTAAGACAGTCACTGCACTGAGTCAAAAACCGTACAGTTTCATACAACCACGTATAAAAAGAGCCTTTAGAGTATGGCCAAAGAATTATAAATCGTGAAAGATTTCGTCTAAATAAAGCAAATTAATTATATTCATATACAATGACTTTTCTATAATTACGTTCCACATTATCTCATATAATAACAGGTGATACTTATATTATTCATATATTTAATTTTACTGGTCAATTAACAGATTATTTCGTAGTTTTTTACTTCATATATCTGTCTACATATTCACTCTTACTTTATCGAGAATTATTTTATTTTTTTCTTAATCTTGATAATTGTTAGGTTACATATTATATTGTTGTATGCAATAATGGACATCAGATTTAATAAAAAAAAATTCGCTATTTTTATTAGATAATAAGTTTTGTGTATTTTTGTATCATACTTTTCTAATCATGCCGTACTCTTTCTATAAATATGACACTTTTGTTTTATAAATTTTAATTAATGGTTGACCACATTGAGCAGCTAGATGGCCAAAAAATACGCATCTAGCTCTACAATAGTAATTTTTTTATTGCACAAAAAATATCTTCTCATTTTCTAAATACAGCGCATGGATTCTGATCGTACATTTCTTATATTTTTATAAAACTGTAAATTTGGGACAGTTTTTTATTTCTTTATAAAATGGACAATGTAATGCCAGCAAATAGGTTAGCATAAAAACGTGTGACACGTCGCCTAAATATCTTACGAATGAAGGGCAAGTAATACTAGTGACTTTTAAAAAAAGCTACATTTTTTTCATAAAGTCTGACAAAAGGTTAGTCAACGTGGGAGCAGAGCAAATAGTGATAATAATTTAAATGATACCCATATATCCACTCTCTTAGATTTCTTGATTTTTTATAAGTAAGAATAGTCAATTCAGCCGTAGAATATAGAAGAGTAAAGAAGTAATAGACAACTGGTGGTGTCTATTGCAGCAGACAGCTATATTGTAGTTATTTAATACAAGAGATTAAGTATTAAAAAGTTAATTAGCTTCTTACGAAGGTTTGACAACGACTATGTCACAAATCAATTAAAAAACATTATTATAAACTCGATAATAGCCTGAAAAGAACGTTATTCTGAGCTGAATACAATAAAACATGCATAACTTAATTGTTAATTATGCACTAAGTTCTAAGAGTAGTGGATTATTACAAAAAAGATAACCCGCTGTAAAAATGTAATTCCCATATTTCATAGATGATATACCCCTGGAGGCGTATATTATTATATACTATAAATTTAAAGATGTATCCAGCAACCAAATTTCAGAGTGATATGTTTATCATTAATGATAAATTCCATTTCTTCAAGGGAATAGTAGCTGATTGATATCAATAAAAGTATAAGCCCAATAACCAAAAAATTGCTGTATAGAGTGCTGTATGTGAAAATGGTCATATGCATTGAGAACACTTATATTAATACTCCGGTTCGTTCCTATGGACCACAAACTAAACATCTTCACTTAAACCCATCTGCTAGCTTGGCTTCGTATTGCCGTCAATGGTAACCTGGGTATCACATGTTGAAGTATTAAATAACTAGTGAGAAAGGCTAGTATTAAATTTTCCACCTGAATTAAAGCCTGTGCAAGGACGATAGAGTGGATGTAGAAAGAGATGAAAAGTTTTAACAATTCGAATATAATATGGTACTGTGTCTAAAAATAAGTGCGTGTAACTAGCAATGTTTGTATTAAAGTTTTTTACACCTAAACTATTAAATAAACTTTATTTGTAATAAAAATAAAGAAAATTTTATGGTGTAAAACTTTGTTTGATTAAATTTTATATAAAATGGTAAATTTTCTCCTATCTTGAAAAAATACACGTTTAAAGGATTTAAATTTGTACTAAAGTATTCAAACTGTCTCAGTGTTTTTACTTTTCTTTTTATATCATTCCATATATCCTTCAATATAAATGGATGATTGCATTTACGCCTTGTAAGAGAATGGATTTATGCTTAGTTTATGTTATTTTAATAATTATATAAATCTTCGGACTTGTGTGGACAAATTTTAGTATGTTTGGCTGAATATTTATAACAGATAATAATATTTTATTATATCTTAAATAAGTTTTTAATTTTATGTTAGTTGTGTAAATACCTGCATTTCTTTTTACGTCTAATTTCAAATTTGCATTACAAATTTGTTTATTTGATTTTTTTAAGTGCCAAAGAGGCAAATTTGATATAAACTAAGATTTGCAGTATAAATGATAAATTGTTATACTAAATATTTAATTTTATCATTATGAGATGTTAAAATGGTTTTAATATTTCAATCCCCGATTATGAATTCTTTACTGATTAATCTTCTAGAAGACTATGGCGATGTTACACAAAAGGTTGCTGAGTTTTTGCTAAAAAGGCCTTCATCTCCTATTACATTAATTTCCAGATCAACTTGTCTTAAAAAAGAAGATGTATGTAATGCTATGGCGTTACTTATCCAAAATAGAATGGCATATTTTGAAGTAGAAAACAGAGTAACTCTGTATTCTATAAATAATATTGTATGCAGCAAAAGAATGCTATTTCCTTATTATGTATGGATAGTAAGAATAAAATTTCGATCTTCTTCTTGCTTTTCTGCTATATTGTGTCGTGGTGCTGTGCCTATTGATTCGATTCCGGAGAAGAACAAAGAAGAGGTTGATTTGTTAGTCAAAGGGGATATTTTGAATATAGTAACAAATGAAGAGATAAAGTTGGTGGGGAGAGAAGAGCCTATTGTAAAAAGAAGAAAGATAAAGGATTATGCACATCACTATTTAATAGTGAATTATGATAGATTAGATGAAATGCTATTCATGAGAGAAGCCAGTGAATACTTGACAGAAATTTATAATTTCAAGACAGCTAAATTAATCGAAGATTCTTTTGCTTCTATAATTAAAAGCACATTAAATGATAGCACGGACAAAAACATTATAAAATTTTTGGAGGGTGATAGATTGCTTAGGAAAACTGAGGGAGATCGTTGGGTCATAGAATGGGAGAACTTGTGGAGTAATTGCCAAAGATGGCGTATACTACAAAGTCTTGATCTTCACTCTAGGAGAATATATATGGCAATTGAAGATTATGAGTTAGAAAATTCACGGTGTATTGAGGATAGAAATATTGCCAGGACGGTTTTGATTAACAATGCAAATGCAAGAATGGCACTGATGAAATTATTGGAGATGGGATTGGTTGGAATCAAATCGAATGGGTCTGAAACCCTTAAAAGTTTACTGGGCTGGGGAAGTACGTTTGAGAGAGGAAGAAGGTTATTAGCAGAGAATTTAGAAAGACTTGGTGTGAATAAGCTTAATAAAGTCAACAGTTATTGGACACATGAGAGTTATAATGGAAATGGAGAAATTTATTTAGCTGAGTGGTTGCATACTATTTATAATATTTTTATTGTTGAGTACAAATTAATACCTTAAGGATTACTAGTCAATAAATTAAATATCAATATAAAAAATTATATTTGGCGGTGTTCAAATTATATTTAGAAACACAAAGCAAGATAATTTATATATCGATGCAATTTTGTTTATTATGCTGTTTAAGCACCAAATATTGAAGCCTTTATTTAATATAAGAGTTAGCATCGTGTTATTCTTTGACTTTCTTTTCTATAGACTGCGGTTGGTATCCACTGGCACTTGCTTCTCCGAATCTTTTCATAACCTCTTCTACTCAATCTCTTACGTCCATGATATCTTTAATGTGTACTCAAGTGATATGGTTTCAAGCGTCTTCGTCGATTAGATGTATGTCTTTATGGTAGGAGTTTTATTTAATTATTTTGAATGATTTCTGTGATCTTGGTTATCACACCGTCCCAGCCATGACATAGAATATTATTTTAGTCTTTGCTTTGTATAGCAAGTCCAATTCATTTACCAAAAGATCATATTTCCTTTTCTTCTATGTTTCAATAATTCTGAGCCTATCTTGATTTGTTATACCTACCGACGTCATCTAATATAATTTCATTTTTCCTCTTATCGTAAATAAATATATCTGGTCTATTATTTTTTATTAAGATATCAGTCCTTATATCTCTGTATCGACCTGAATTTCGGCTCTTTCGTTTTTAAATTTATTATAATCCTATTTATAAAATAGATGCATTAAAGAAATATTAATCAAAAAAGTGTTTAAGTATAAATTCACATTTTCATTAATGGATAGGAATATTAGGACATTTAATAAATAATATTAATAACTTACACTTTATGGTGAATTAACTCTAATGCAGATGGGTACATTTATATATACCATAATTAATCTAGTAATACAATAAAACTATGATGGCTTTATTTTTCAATCACTCAAAATATATGATTGCAAGTACTATAATATAAAAAATATAATCCTTTTTTTAAAATTGCAATAATTGGTTATTAAAAAACCAATAAAAGGTTTCCATTATTTTTACTCCCGTATTTAAATATTTAATTTAGTTCACAAATTTGTAGATATGATTTTGATTTTTGGGATTCTTATTATATTTGTAAGATTCTTTTTTAGACGAAAAAAATTGCATCTTAAAGGTAAAAAAATCATAATATTTGGCGGAACTAAAGGATTGGGTCTTGCTTTAGCGCATTTATTAAAAAAAATGGGTGCATATGTCACAATTACTTCACGAACATCAAATGATTTACTTTATTTAAAAAACAAATACGGATTTTCCATATATAAAATTGATGTGACAAATATCGGCAGTTTTAAGTTTTTGACACATGATTTTGATTATATTTTTGTATGCTGTGGAATTTGCATACCCGGATATTTTGCTGATCAAAATATTTCCGTTTATAGAAAAACAATGGAAGTAAATTATTTTGGCACACTTAATGTTCTCAAGTATTTTCAGAATTATCAAACTTCGCCTTTTCATTTTATCATAATAAGTTCTTCGCTTTCTTTATGGTCATGTCCTGGTTACGCTTCATATTCTCCAACAAAAGCAGCTTTGAAATCATTTTTTGACACTGTTCATTGGGAATTAGAAAAATCTAATATTAAATTGTATATTTATTTTGTATCAACTATTAATTCTCCGGGGCTAGAAAATGAAAATATTACGAAGCCAAGTTTTACGAAGTTTATTGACAGATTTAGTTATGGAGAAAACAATAAACCGGAAAAAAGAGCTAAGAAATTATTGGAGGATATGGCATACGATAGACGTATAGTATCTGATTTTGGAACAAATTTATTGAAAATAAGGCCTGATGTCACATCAATACAAGATATTTTACTTTTGCCCATATCAATGTTAATATATCCTTTTTGGGCGATTTATGTCAAATGTATATTTTATAAATTTGAAAATTAATATATGTTGTTCTGAGTTAATGAGCGACTTTATACACATTTACTCATAATAGCATGGTTATGTAAATGTATATGGCTATATTATCGATATATTAGTAAGTTCTACAAATATAAAAGACGAAACGAAAATAAAATACAAGTTACAATTGTAATTAAAAAATGCTATATAACAACTAATAATGATAATAAATAAGATTTTAATATGATTTCTTTTAATAAATATATTATAGTATTAAGATAATATTTCTTATAAAATGTATTTTTTTATTTATAAAAAAACTTAATTTTTAAAAGTACATTATAGCATATACACAAGGTTAGTTGATATTTATTTAAACAAAATATTTCACGATTTATGATTCCTTAGCTATACTCTATAGACTTTTTTTATATATGGAATAGTTTATTATTGATTCAGTACATGATTGCTTCAATTAAGACTATCTTTTTTCATTGGATACGCATACTGCTGTTAGTCGTATCCCATATCGTCTATCGGGGCGGGTCGACCTTGTAAGCAAGGTAGGGTACCTGTAGATCGGTATTTTTGGCATCAAGCCAAGGCACTTTGATCATACCAATACCACTCGTAGGTCTATATAAAGCCGTGCAACTGGCTTACCTTGAGTACCCCTACTGTAAACATTCCAATTAAGCGGAACGTCTGCGTGTTGCCTTGGTTTAATCTAGTCACTGGTCTATTTTAATGTTTTCATATTCTTTTGTTTCTCCAGATGCGCCTGCTATGCTCCAAATAAAGCCCAGTATGTTTTTGTGAGTTGTCAATTTGGCAATGGGTACATTAACCAAAAAATGTATGAAACTTGATGGCTTTTTCACTGACTTTTAAAACTCCCATTTTTGAGGAGGAATAGAGAACATTGGTAAGTTGGCCATTTACAAAACATATACACGGATAGACTTGAACTTGAATTCCGAGTTTGTGCCTCTCTCCCAAATTACTAGTAAATTCTTGTCCTAGTTTAACGTCGTTTTGGACTGCATTCGCAATAATATTATCATCAATTAATAAACTATTCATTGCATATTTCAAAAAATAAATTATACCTAAAATACACAACTAAATAAAAATTATTTATATATCAAGATAAGATTTATAAAAATGAACATATATTACTATGGCTTAATTTTAAAAATCATTTATATAAAGTATTATTCTTAAACTAATTGATAAATTGGAATAAATATTTTTTTATTTGGAAAGCGCTATATTGTTACATTTAAGACAGAAATGTTTTCTGGGGAGAAACCGCTCCTTCATGCCAGCATTGTGGCCAGGCAAAAAAAAACTATCGATCACCTAGCAACAGGATGTGATCGAATACTTGGCCATGATTATACCCGAAGGC
>SBIQ01000172.1:0-18779 GCA_014805555.1 Astathelohania contejeani | reverse complement strand
TTGTCTCAATTGAGACAGTTGCTGCACTGGGTCAAGAACCTCACAGATTATTCCATATATAAAAAGAGCCTCTAGAGTATAGCCAAGGAATCATAAATCGTGAAGGATTTCGTTTAAATAAAGGAAAATTAAAATATAAAATATATTATCAGGGAACGATAATTATAGAGCTGATTTAATTGTTTAGTATTCAAACAATGTAAAATTTTCGTGACGATTAGATTAAATTATAGATGAACATTAACGATGTTTTATATGCTCAAATAATTTAAAAATAATTAATATAATAAGACATATTTTTGATAAATTTTATAAATAATACAGTATTTTTTATGAAATATATATTTAGTCTGCTTTTAGATTATAAAAAAGAGTTGAATTCGCTTAAATTACTAATATATGTACGAAATTCAAAAATTGATATTATATTTTTAAAAACATGCTGCTTTCATACAACAGTTTATCAAAATTGTTATTTAATGTTTCAAAAAAAGATCATTTAATATAAAAAATAAAATATACGTCATTAATTTAAAATATAACGAATTTTAAAAGATAGATATATGAAATTTCATTTACTTTCAAATATATATCAAATGACAACTTGATTATATTTTTAATTCTGTAATACTATATAAACTTCACCATTGATTACTACAAAAATGAATTTAAAACTTGGCAATTTGAGTGAATTGTAAAAAAATAAAAATTTAATAATTAAAAGTTTCATATATGACTTTTTAAATGAAAGGACTTAAAATAATTAGATTTAATATTTCAATGTAATGCAAATATCCCGGTGTTTTTTATTTTCATTCTTTTTATAGTCAATAACATTTTATTATATGTTCTTTTTATTTACAACTATTGATATTTATATTTATATGTTTTTGTCTTTGTTTATTTAAAAAATTTTTTTTTTCTGACCTGTTTCTATGAGAAATTTGATTTTTATTTTGATTATATATTAGAATGTGTTGATATTGAAGTTGTTTTTATTTACTATATAAATACATTTTGTTATTATTTATCACACTCAATTAAATTTGAGCTAATTATAAACTTTTTAATCGTTTGTATTTACTACAAAGTACATTACCTTGCTGATATATTCGTATATAACATAATATATGTGCTATCGTGTTTACGCTTATCATATTGTTAAGCTCGATATTATGATAATAAAATTTAATTTAATTCACGAATTTACTTTCTTTCTATAATATAATAATTTGAAAACTGCATTGTGTCTTAGAGTCTAGTACACCTTGGATCATAAAATAAAAAAAATTAGTTAGCTAATAAAAACATCATTTTTATTACACTATTGCATAAATAAAGTTTTACATAGTCATTTAAGATAAGTTCTTTATTTTTGAAAAGAAAAAATTATTCAAATTCAGTTAAAAATTAAGGTTTAAGATTAAAATATAATTGTAATAATACATAAATCATAAGAATAGATAAAAACTTTTATTCATTGATTTGAAAAAAAACAGTACTTTACTTGAAAATAAATCAAAAAAAAACGAACATTTTTACAAATTTGATTTAAAATAATACAATCAAGACATATGGATTAATAAATTTTTATGACTATTTTTAATTATACTTAAAGTATTTAAATAATGATATTTAATATTCCCATGCCATCAAATTTTTTTAAATTACAGAAATATCTTGAAGAACAAGGCATTCCAGAATTCCCATCTTTTCTTCCGAACCAATTACGTGACAGCAATACCAAATCATATTTAAAGGATATATTAGATGAGATTATGAGAACCATCTCGGAAAATAATGAATTAATAGATCTATTGAGTGATTATATAGGGGTGTATGTGGATGTTAATTTAGATAAGATCGATAGATTGCTTAAAAATACAAATTCGATTAAAGGGGAGTTTTTCGAAGGATCTAAAGAACCTATACTAACTGAAGAAGTGGTAGCAAGAAATGAATTTAAATCAGCAAGTGGAAAAGTTGTTCGAGAACCAAAGAAAAAATGCAACATACAGGATGATACTATAATGGAAAGAATTCGTGGTGAGATAGTAGAGGGTGATTTAAAAATAAACTGGGATGATATCGCAGGATTAGATGGTGTAAAACGAATCATTAAAGAAATTGTGGTCTGGCCGATGCTAAGACCTGATATTTTCCATGGATTGCGAGGACCACCAAAGGGACTCCTTTTATTTGGGCCTCCCGGGACAGGAAAAACCATGATAGGAAAATGCATAGCAAGCCAGTGCAAAGCTACATTTTTTTCAATCAGTGCATCTTCTCTTACATCAAAATGGATGGGAGAAGGAGAAAAAATGGTCCGAGCACTTTTTAGTCTTGCACGTGAAATGCAACCAGCAGTAATATTTATAGACGAAATTGATTCCCTGCTTTCACAACGCAGTGAAAATGAAAACGAAGCTAGTAGAAGAATAAAAACCGAATTTTTAGTTCAATTTGATGGAGCAGCCACAAACGACAATGATCGTATTTTAATAGTCGGGGCAACCAATCGTCCGCAGGAAATAGATGAAGCAGCAAGAAGAAGACTCGTAAAACGTATATATGTTCCACTTCCAGATATGGTAGGAAGAAAGCGGATGGTAGAACATTTATTAAAAGGATATGAAAATATATTAAGTAAAGAAGATATCGAAGAAATATCACAAATCACTGAAGGCTATTCTGGATCCGATATGTTTAATTTATGTCGTGAAGCATCAATAGAGCCATTAAGAGAAATTGAAGATATTTCAGTGATATCAAAAACGCGTCCTATAAATATAAAAGACTTTAAAAAAGCAATCCAGCAGATTAAAAAAAGTGTATCTGAAGATGATTTGGGAATATACGTTAATTGGAACAATAAATATGGATCAGATGTTTAATAAACAGCTTTTATTCTTTATATATTAATGTGGTGTTATTGATTATATCCACTCGTTCTGTCTTGGATAAAATTAATTTTATTTCTTCGCTATTCAAAATATCATTTAATTCTTCTTTACATTCTTTCGAATCGTAAATACAATAATAATCGTGATCGATTGTTGATAATAATGGATAGAGATTTAAAAGCAAGCCATCGAAATCAAGGATTATAGGATGTACATCATATAATTTTAAAATGTCGATTTGGTGTTCAAGTGGAAGACATTCTAATTTTTTAACGATATATTCTGAGTAATATTTATAAATATTTCTTGGTTTTTTATTAAGCATTTATTGAAGGGAATTTAAATTTCATAAAAAATGGTTTTTTATTTAAAACAGCTTCTGTTTATTATATTATTCTATTTATAATTAAAGTGATTTGACAATGTATATGGTACTAGTATCTATAAAGTTATTGAATGTTGCCGGTTATCTATTTTTTAATTGGAATAAATTTTTAACATAAATATATAATCTCCTACATTATATAACCTTAAATGTTGGCCATAGCATAGGCTTGTTTTAATTTGCTATTATTAGCTACAGATAAATCTAGAACAATCGTGTCTTTTTATAGTGAATCATTTAAAGATCATTGAACAGCCTTCCTTGAAATTATATATTTATTAGTGTTAGAGTGATAAATTGAAATATAATGTATGTAAACAATGTTGGAAGTAGAAAACAAGTTTTTATGAAATAATATCATTGTATATTGATTGCAAAAATAAACACAGGAAAAAATTATATGTTTTTATCAAATAAATTATTTTCATAAAAGAAAATTTATGAATTATTTATTATAAATTTTACTGGTGTAAAGCCTTTAAATTTTAGCTAATATTCTTTTATAATCATATTTTTATTCAGTGTATTATTTCTTCTTAATTATACCTTTAAAAAGTATTCTGCATATTGGATATATGTCTTAATACATTTGTCTATTTATATATTTGTCTTAGCATGCTAGTATAACAAATTATGTTTTGATAATTAATATCTCATTTTTGCAGACTAGTGAATAAATATTATTTTTAAATCATTATTTCATTTTTTATTTCTGACTATTATTTCATCCTTTTTCATACAGATAATTAAATTGAATTTATTATACTATTGCTGTAGATCTGTAATTAAAATTATATCAGATTGGATTAAACTCTTATAATTTAATAAATGGTTTTATGATTTAAATATATTTATCGTAGAATCTCTTTCTCCGAAAAGACGTTAAACTAGGATAAGAATTTACTAGTAGTTTTTGGTGTCAGAAGCTGCTGGACAAGTAAAAACTTGGAATTTGAGTTCAAAATTGTCTAGCCATGCGTATGTGTTTTGTAGATGTCCAACTTACCAATTTTCTTCATTCCTTTTCAGAGGTGGAAGTTTTAGAGGTTTGTTTAAAAGCCATCAGGTTTCACGCATTTATTAGTTAATGCACCCATTACCAAATTAACAACTCACTAAAAATATTCTGAGCTAAATCTGGAACAAGGGAGGCGCATCTGGAAAAATAATGAATATGAAAACATAATTCGCACCTAGATTAAACCGAGGCAGCATACAGACGTTTCGCTTATATTGGAATGTCTGCAGTAGGGTGACTCCGGGTATGTCAGCCGCACGGCTTTATATGGACGCTTACGAGTGACACTAGGATGATAAAAGTGCCCTGGTTTGATGCTAAAAGTACCAGGCTACAGGTATCCTGTCTTGCTTGCAAGGTCTATCCGCCTCCGATAGACGGCATGGACTTAACTAACAGCGGTATGAATACCTAAGGGGAAAGGATTGTCTCAATTGAGACAGTTGCTGCACTGGGTTAATTATTTTATTTTATATATAAAAACAGCATTTAAAATATAGCCAAAGAATCTTAAACTGAAAAAGGTATTGTTTAAATAAAGCGAATCGTAGTAACTTTTGCCAAACGAATAAACATTTACTGTTTATATATAATAATATAATTAAAAACTGGATAACTGCTTATTAAAATTTTAATTATAGTTCTGATGAGTATTTTAATGTATTTATAAAAAAATGAAATACTAAGAAAAATAATTAGCCTTATTGATTTTTATAATATGATTATTAGATGCTTTTATATATAGAATATAACTACATTGCAATCTATGATATATATTATTATACAGTTATATACCGATATATATACAGATTATCTTTTTATTCATTTCTCTTTACATTTAATTATATTAAGTCTAATATTCTGATAATTATTGATAACTTTTATATTACTTATATAATGTCATTGAAATATTTTATTTATATTTTAGAAAATACATCTATCATAATAAATAAAAAAAGATTCAATATAATTGCTCTATATTTACATAGCACTTCTAAGTCATTAATCTTTTTAATAATATTGATATAATTCAGTGATATACTATATTATTATATAAAATTTTGCATATATTAAGGAATTAAGTCTACAAATAGCATAATACTAATGAGTATTTCGCATTTAATTTATTGTTAGTTTGTCATTGTTTTAGATTTAATATATTATTTAAATATGTAGAAATTATCATTCATTTTTTATCATTTTCATTTTATATACATTTCTCGTGTGATGCACAGTTAATAAACTCTTATATGAATATGCTAACTAATAGAATTATAAAATTTGCTAAAAACAAAATTCTGTAATATCATAATTAACAAAGAAATACTTTTTTTTATAATTATTATTTATAAATCAATAAGATAAATATCTGATAAATCATTTTTAATATCAAATAATGGTTAATTCATATGATTCTTTTGTGTATTTTCTATTAACCGTTATTAATTAATGGCAAATTCAAATCAAAGAATTGATATACGCTTTGATACGACGATATCTTCTGACATACCAGCACCAGTTACCACATTTCGTGAATTAACTGAAAAAGAAAAGAAAAAGATCAGTAGACTGCTAAACGAAGACTTAAAGATAGCTTCTATACATGACGATCTTACATTTATTGACAATGAATTTCAAATTGAATCTATAGAAACAATTCCCGGACTTAAAACAGAATTGATGAGTTACCAACGCTATGGAGTAGCATGGATGTCATCACGGGAAAAATCAACAGTAGCTGGCGGAATACTAGCTGACGAAATGGGACTTGGAAAAACTGTGCAATTAATTGGACTACTTCTTCTTGACGATCCCAGCCAAATTACACTTATTATTGTTCCAGCAGTGGCTCTCAATCAATGGATTTCGGAATTTACTAAGCATGCTCCAGGAGTATTTAATATAATAAGCTATCATGGTCGTACTAAACAACAAGTAACGAATATACTTTCGCGCACTGTAATTATCACCACTTATGGTACTATTGAAAATGAATATCGAAGACAATCTGGATTCATTTATAAAAGAAGCTATCACAGAATAGTATTAGATGAGGCACATATTATCAAAGATGGACGTTCATCAACAAACCAAGCCGTTTCATTGCTAAATGCAAGAATGCGATGGGCTTTGACTGGTACGCCTGTTCAAAACAGAGTCGGAGATTTATTTGCACTTATGAAGTTTTTAAAATTAGAGCCATTTTCTTTCTATTATTGCAAGAAATGTCCATGCAAATCACAAATTTGGCTTAACCATTCGCCTGGAAGCACCCATCCAAGGAGCTGGTGTACATGTGGCCATTTTTCATCTTCACACTTCTCTTGGTGGAATCGAAAAATAGTAAATCCGATTCGTGAATTAGGAAGAACAACTCACGGACAGGCTGTGTTTAATCAACTTGAACGAGTTACGAATCAGCTTATTTTACGCCGTACGAAGCAAGCACTTGAACGTGAACTCGGTCTTCCATCACGAATTGTTACAATTTCTCGAAATTATTTCAGTGCTGCCGAAAAAGAATTTTACCAAAGTTTATATGGGGATGTACAGCGAAGCTACGAAGCATACCGTCATCTGCCTACCCAGCAATATGCACATATTTTTGAATTATTACAGAGAATGCGATTAGCAGTGAATCATCCTGCATTAGCATGCCAAGTAACCGTACGGTGTTGTGGATTTTGTCATGAAGAACCCGAAGACCCAATCCAGTCAAAATGCGGACACATTTTCTGTAGAGAAGAAGCAAGGCAAATTTTCGAAACAAATCCCTTGTGTCCAGTCTGCCATGTACGCATTACAATCGATTTGGATGCAGAAAATGTTACAGATACGAGTAAACCTATAAATTCAAATCTAATGAATAATTGGACAAGCTCGACCAAAATTGAATGCTTAGTAGAAGAATTAACAAAATTAAATAATAAGAATACTTTAACTAAAAGCATTGTCTTTTCCCAATTTGTAGCATTTTTAGAAATACTAAGATGGAGGCTTGAACGTGCTGGATTTAGATGTGTACAGCTTTATGGATCCATGCCGATGGCCCAACGTAAGCAAGCCATAGAAAGTTTTAGATCAAATCCCAAAATAACCGTTTTTTTAATATCATTAAGAGCAGGCGGAGTGGCATTAAACTTGACGGATGCATCACACGTATTTATGATGGATTTATGGTGGAATCCAGCAGTAGAAGAACAAGCTATGGATAGAATACACAGAATAGGACAACATAGGCCTATTCGTATCACACGTATAATTATTGAAGACTCCATTGAGTCACGCATTCTTGCTTTACAGAAGAAAAAAAAAGCTTTATTTGAAAGTGCAGTTGAGAATGATATGGCAGCACTGGGAAGACTAACAGAAGAAGATTTAACATTTTTATTTTCATGATAAAATAAATCAGGCAAGTTTTGTTGAAGGTGAGTTATTATATTCGGTTTTATAATTCCACATCTTATCTATGAAACATCAGCTGTATTTAAATATGCGCTCGTTGTTCAATAAAATAATTAATATTTGATTTTGAGTATATAAAAATAAATGAATTGTGCAAAAATTTTTAGTATGTATTCTATTCTACTCAAAATTTATCCAAGGTTTAAAGTTATATTTTATTTAGTTTCTGTATTACAAATTTCTTCTCCTTTCATGCTTCAATTCCACCTTATTTTATCCATCTAAGATCATTCAAAAATCCTCTATGGTTATAATTTCATTCTTAAGTATTCGAGACTGAATTTGTTTCAATTTTAAGTTCTAATAAACTCTTGTTTATTTAAATTGAGTAGTTAGTGTTGTGTTATTCATTGTCTTTCTTTTCTATGACATCCTGTGGCACTTGCTTCTCCGAATCTTTTTACAGCATCTTCTACTAGGTCTCTTACGTCCATTTCATCATCATTACTTTTTCTGTACTCAAGTGATATGGTTTTAAGAGTTTTCCTCAATACCGTAGATTGGATGCATGCCTCTATCGTAGGGATTATATTTAATTCTTTAAGATAATTTTTGTGATATCTGGCTACCACACCGTCCCATGTAATAACATAAAGTATTATTTTAGTCTTTGTTTTGTATAGCAAGCCTAATTCATTCGCCAAGAGATCGTATTGTCAATTTTTATATTATTACTTTATTTTGTAAAATTTTAGAATTGATTAAAAATAGGATATTTAAATTCAAAATGAATTTTACTTATTATATAGTCTAGTCTTATACTTCGGCACAGCACGCATTTCCTTCTTATTATAAATATAAATATCATATAATCTTTCTATATTCAGCTATATCTGATAATATAATAAATAAACATCTCACTGTTAATATGGCCTTATTTACTCGAATAAAAATATGATAACTAAATAGCAATTTAATTATATATCTTAAATATAAATTACACTAATATAATGCGGGATAAATCATTTAACTAGGATGTAATATCTTACGGTATTAGAAAATGAAAAACAAGTTTATATTTTGAGTACAAAATTATATTCAGTCTCGTATATTACGCCCGTTTTTCTATTTTTTCAATTAATTCTTTGTAGATTAAAATTACACAGAACACATTGCAAATAACTCATAAAATCTCATATATAAAAACAGATATCATGATTAGATGATTCACAGACACTTAACATATAATTTAAGTATATGCACATTGTGTAAGCAACCTTCATCACTCTGAAATAATATAAATTCTAATTTTATATATAATAATATATACTTCCATCAGTTTGGCTCAGGTAAACCATACTAGGACTATTTAATCATTGCATATCAATAAATATTGTCTCAACTGATACATTGCTGTACCAATAAAACAGGAACTTTATTTTAATATAAATGAGCTTTAAATTTAAGTAATTATTAAAATATGAATTATCTTATTTAAATAAAAAGAATAAATAAAGCAATTGATATTAAAATAAATTAGTTGGGTAGATTATATTTAAATAAATCATTTTAATTATGGAAATATTCCTTACTTAATAAAAAATATGTTAATGACTTGTTCAATATATTCATTTGTTATAATTACTTAAATCAGATGAATTATAATTTTGTTTTATTTATTACTATCATTAATACTTAAATTTGTATCAAATTCTTTTTTATCAAATTTAATAGCATAATTCTTTAATCCAAGCTTTCTTCCTTGTAGCAGTGTTATTCTCTCAGAGCTTCCTATAGTATAACCTACTTCATCATCATTTCCCTCTTTCTTTACTTTCTCCTGTGGCACTGCTGTCTCCTTAGATCGTTTCCTAAATCTCCTACTTTTCTTCGTCTCTGGCATTTTCACTGGGTGATATGCCCATTGCTTTCTACTTCCCTCATCATATATTTGCTTCTCGAAATTTTCTTCCAAAGATTCGTCGAAACAGAAATATGCTGTGGGAAGAGTAAGCATGCTTAAAAAGGAAAACATCGGATACCAATACCAATACTGAGTAAAAAGAATGTATCCGCAAATCCTATCTGAAGTTACTTTTCCGAACATATTTTTTACACTAAATATTATATTTCTTCCACTTGCTTCGACAATACTCCGTCCCAATAATGTACCAAATTTATATGAAGCATCTTCTGATCTTTCGATAATTAATTTGTTTAATCTTTCTACAACACGAACATAATTTGGAACCAATAATGGATTGCATTGCATAAGAATAAAACCAGCACCAATGCAAGCACTTTGTTTAACTAAGGAAGAACTATCATAAAGTAATACCTCAATTAAATCAAGAGATTGAATATCACCCGTACCAGCCATAAAGAAACCAAGGCATAAAGCAACAGCACCTCTAACTAAAGGACAATGATTCTGAGCAAGAGGATACAAAACTTGATAAAGCATATCAACATCATTACAACAAACTAATCCAATTGATAATACTGCAGCTCTTCTATTATCAGGAGATCCATCGCCCAAGGATGATAACAACCTACCTAATATATTAATATTACCTGTACCAGCATAAGCACTTCCTAAGCAGTATATACCACCATATCTTATAACCTCATCCTTATCTAATAACATAGAATTAATAAAACCCAAATGTACATGTCTAGTATTACCTAAAGCTAAAGCCAATGATACACCAATACACCTTGCTAGTCTAACATGTGATGTACTCTTAGCTACACCTAATAAATCATCCATGATATTAGTAGTCGGGTATCCAAGATGCATCATACCTAAAGCATAAGCCGCACCCTCTGCTTCAATGGTATCGCATGAATTGAGTTTTAATAATAAAGCTTCTTTAAGATTACTTATAATATCTTCATTATTATCATTTCCCATAATGCCAATACAAACTAATCCTAATCCAAGACATGCACCGTGTATTAACTCGTTCGGTGAAGTTTTATTCTCAATAAAATTCAAAAGAAATGAAATATCTTCTTCTTTGCATTCTCCTGCATTAATAAGACCTAATGCTAATAAAGAACCACCATTTTTCATATTATTATCTCCTGGAAATAAATTACTGAGTATTTCATAAGGGTCTGTATTTCCAGTGTGTATCATTCCTAAGCATGCTGTACTTATAAATTTACTCCAATTTTTAGCATGTGAAAACATGTCTATATTCATCCTATAAAAGGAATCATTCGTAGATCCTAGATTCATAATAGCATTGGCATAACAAATAGCTATAAAATTGGATGTATTGCGGGAGCTAAGTGGTTTAACAATAGTCTGTAATGTATTGAAATCAGTAGTATTGTTTTTAACAAGAAAATTTAGATAAACTTTTTTTCTGAATGATCTATCTAATATCGTGTTAATAAGTTCTGCTTTATCTCCAGTTACATTAAATGTTACCCCGCAATTGTTTTCACTGAGATATAAACATGCATCAAAGCATAAATAAATGTTTGTTTGTTTTAATCTTTGTATTAATTCAATTACTTCGAATTTGTTATTTTTATACATCAATGCATCAATAATAGCATAAATTAAAGATGCTCCAATATCTCCTCTAATATCTAATGAGTGGTATAAATCAATTATAATATTATAAATAGGTTCTAATAGATCCTCTTCTCTAGCTAGCCTGATAAGTAGATCTATAAAAACATGGTCTTGGTTGGGCATCTCAGTGAACGCGTTATCTTCTTGGGCTTCCTTGAGTAAATTTACGAGCAGTAGTTTGACCATTTCGAATTCGTGAGCTTCTATAAGATATCCTATATATGCTTCATCTTTGTATACATTTGAGATTATCTTCTTTACATATTCTTTTTGTTTTTCATTTGTTTGTTGCATAAAACCTTCAAGTATTTTAAGAACCAATCTGCGATAATAAAAGGAACCATCATTTACAAACAAATCTTCAGATAGAAGTGCGTGATGTACAGCAATGTCATACATTTGGTGTATAAAGCTAAGTTGACTGATGATACGATGCAAATGCTTCCCTGGATACTTTTCGACAGCAAGTTGCAATCCAGGAATGACGGGTTTCAAAAAAAGACCAAGTATCTCAAGATTCGATCCTATTAGTGCTAAAGCATTATCGAGTGCTTCCTTGGTTTGAGATTGCAAAAGCTGATTAATGTTTGGAAGTAAATGCAGGCATTTTATCATTTGAGGGTATAAAATATTTTATTCAAAATAACATTTAAAGTGTGTTATTGAATTATAATATATAATAAATTAATAATAAGATTAAACGATGGTATACTTAAAATGTATTATAAATATTATATTATTGAGAATAACTGTTAAAACATTATAAAGAAAATTTATGCAACTTTTTTGTTTTAGACTCTTTTTATTTATTATATTGCTTGGCTTTATGCTTTAACCATTGATTTACACCTCGAAGGCTTTAAGTAATTAATAAATATAATATGCGACAAGAATGGATAGTATTTATTTACTGAATACTTATCTTATTATAAATTATTTCTTATTATATATTCAATTATGCTTAACTTTTAAAAATTTTTTTAAACTTAAATTTTAACATTTGAAATGTGTTATTTTAGATAATCTTATAATAACCATTAAATATGATATTGCATCTATTTCACCATTTTTCTAATCTTAATTAGCCCTATTATAATAGTTAATTTAAACTCTACCCAGAAATATGATTATTAAAATATTATAATGCATGCTTAAAATTAATACAATAGTATAATATTATTTAAATTTTATCTCGTTTATTTATTTTATACTTATATCTTCTTCTTTATAAATAAATACGAACTTAATTTTAAGAAGTAAAAATAATAATTACATTTTAAAAATATTAATATTCCCATCATTAGTCAATCTTATTGGCATCCCATTTTTTGCAAATTCATTATAAAATAAAGAAACATTTTTCCAATCAACCACATTCCACCACGTATTAATATATTCGACTCTTCTGTTCTGGAACTTCAAATAATAAGCATGCTCCCATACATCTAATGTCATAAATGGAAAAAGATTGGGATCATCCATAATTGGATTGTCTTGGTTAGTAGATTTACATACTACAATCTCATTTCCTTTTTTATTGTAGCACAACCAAGCATATCCAGATCCAAATACATCCGCTGCTTTGTCATTAAATTCTTTCTTCATATTTTCAAAACTTCCAAAATCACTTTCAATCTTCTCCTTCAATTCAATCATAATATCTGAGGTGTTGCTTTCAGGTCCCATGCAATACCAATATAGTGTATGATTGTAGTACCCACCTGCATAGTTTCGAAGGGCTGTTTTGGTTGTGGAGTCTGATGATAGATCGGATATCCCCATGATGATATCTTCGATAGAGGTGGATTTAAAAACACCGGATGTTTCAAGTGTAGTATTTAACTTATCTAAGTATGTCTTATGGTGCTTTGAGTGATGAATTTCCACTGTTTGGGCATCAATGTAAGGCTCGAGCTGAGAATATTCATATGGTAAACTCGGCAATGTAAAATTCATAATAAGGGGATATAAAATAATGCCAGAAATCAGGAAAATAATCAATTAAGTATGTGATTTGTGACTCCCCTATTCTTAAATATTATTTAAATCAGATTGGTGGTTTAATTAATTTCATTTTACTATATAATATTTGATATTCTTTATGGCAATTTAAATCAAAATAATTAATTCCATGCTTCATAAAAAGTAAAATAGCTTAAAAGTATAGTCTGAATAATTAAATTATTGAAGGAAAACAATTAGTATATGTTTATTATCTTAAGATTAATAGTATATGAACCTTTTTTATTAAAAGAATTGGGGTATAGTTATTTTCTGTATTTATATTATCTGTAGTTTGCATTTAGTGATTTCACTTCTCCTATTTTTTCATCAATTCTTCTGCTATATCCTAAACCAATATTCAACGTTTGTTTGTAATTAATTGTTGTAATTTCATTTGTCTTTTTCAGCATGGTCGATTAGGCATAAAACTTTATCATTTCGGTTGTATTAAATAAAGTTCTGTGATAGATATCCAAACCCTCTTATAGCATAAAGCATTATTTTAATTTTCGCTTTCTGTAATAATCTTAATATATTTTACATATGTAATTTTTTTCTTTCCAGCTTATTTAGATCAATTTATATACATTTTAAATAAAATAATTATTCAATCATCTAAATATAATGAGTATGCTAATCTTTACAGAAATATAGTCCTTTCCTTTCAGCCCGAATATCAACTCTTTCATTCACTGTAATTTTATTCAACTATGTAAAATCGTTATTGTTTTTCACTTTTTAAAACCTCTTTCTTTATTGTACAAAGTGAATAAATCTTAGTAATCATTATGCTTGTGAATTTGATCATGGGAAACATTAAATCACAACAGGTTTCCAGGTGTTTAATCAATTTTGTCTCATTGCAATGTTGACATTGTTAAGCATTATACTTCTAAATGCATTTCTATTTTGGATATAACAATAAGTTAATATTATTTTCAGTGTTCATTCAGGTGTTATAGTCTGACGAACTTATTAGATCATTTGAGCGAGCCATATATGACTTTTCTTGTGGTTTATTTCCGATTATTTCGCTATTTAACCACAATTGTGGAGTGTTAGCAAAATTTCCAAAGGTTCATTTTATAGAAATATTTAACATTTAAATATTAATGTATAAAAGGGAAAAATGATTTTGACTTTAAAAATTTTAAAATCGCTACTTTTGTTTTGATAAATGTTATTATGTTTATATGGTGAGTCAAAGGGTTGTATGAGCATATATTAACTTTGCATCTTAGTAGAGTAAATGTCTCATTTTGTTTCTTTTAGTAATCAGAACAAGATTGATGGGATATATTATATATGATTTTAATTTTTACGCTTTTAAAAATATATGATCAATTTATGAATTCATCGCATACTATAAGAAAACTTATGATAAAAAAAGCAAGATGTGATTGAATATATATATTCTTCATGTTATTTATATATATGATTGAAGTAACGGGAATGCTGATGATTAAAAGTAAAAACAGTTGCCTAAGATAAATATAAAAAGAAGATAAAATCACAACAACGAACTTTATTTAAATACCTAAAAATATCTAATTTTTATTATAAAATAAATCGAAAAGTTTCGTATTTTTGTAGTAAAGTTGAATATTTTCAAAAATTCAATATCAATTCAAGTAAAATTTATATAAGAAATACAAATCAATGGGTGATATAAACCCATGCAACCTCATAAATTTACAATATTAAAACATATAAAAAAGGATTCATTATCGAAAGATTTATCAGCAATTTTCGAATCATCACTAATTCTTCAATCACCAAAATATCCAGAAAAAAAAACCGTACTTAAAATAAGTTTTATAACCATAGCTGATGTTTCTACAGTACAAATGTTTTTAGTGACAATAAAATCTGTTAAAAAGAGCGTAATAGTAGGATATGATGCTACGTCATATTGTTTTATCAAAGGCGAGGACAAATTTATAGTAGGAAACCGATATTGTATATATGGAAAGATAAGTAATAAAAAAGGATTGTATATTTTAGATTCATTTAAAGCAATACAAATTAATTATAAAGAGCTTTGTTATAATTTGTTAGAAGATTTATAGAAATTTTAGAAAAACAGTTTTTAATAAAAATTTAATTCTTTTTAAAAATTTATCGTTGACCCAAAATGGCAAAAAAAACAAAAGCTGGGAAAACGAGATTAGATAAATATTATTATCTTGCTAAAGAAAAAGGTTACAGAGCACGATCAGCATTTAAGCTAATTGAGCTTAACCGTAAGTACAATTTCCTCGGAAGTGCTCAAGTTCTTATTGATTTATGTGCAGCACCGGGTGGATGGCTTCAAGTAGCGCATCAAGAGATGCCAGTAGCACGCAGAATTATAGGTGTTGATATTGCTCCTATCAAGGCGGTGGGAGATGCAGAGCTTTTAATTTGTGATATAACTACAGAAAAATGTCGAAAAGAATTAAATCAAATATTGGATGGCGCAAAAGCTGACGTAGTATTGCACGATGGTGCCCCAAATGTAGGAACATCATGGGATCATGATGCGTATTTGCAAAATGAATTGGTATTATCTGCTGTCAAACTTGCATCACAATATTTAAAAAAAGACGGAATTTTTATAACAAAAGTTTTCAGATCTAAAGATTATACAGCACTGTTATGGGTGTTTAATCAGCTATTTTGCCGAGTAGATAGTACCAAGCCGCTAAGTTCTCGAAACGAAAGTGCGGAGATATTTGTCATATGTCGAGAATATAAATATCCCAGTAAGATTGATCCCTCTCTTTTTGATCCAAGCCGGGTTTTTGCGGATGTCAAGGAATCCAATACTGATACACATTTATTTAAAAAAATGCCTTTAAGTCAGTTTTTATCGATATCTGACCCTCAAGCAGCATTAGAAGCATACTCTCAAATTGTAATTGATATTCCTTTGTCTCCAGAAGCAGAATCAATTGTTGATGAAGAAACGAAACTCCTTTTTCAAGATTTAAAAGTACTTGGAAAAGGGGATAAAAAGAAAATAATAAAGAAAAGAAAAAAACTTAATGATTTGGGAATAAATGGTAATTCTAAAGATGTAAATTTACAGGAAGATATTGCGAATGATAATGAAACCCCTGCAGATAAATTAGCAGAAATAAATGCGGAATTAAAGCGGTTTGAAAGGGCTAAACGCAGAGCGAAAATCGCTAAACTCGAAAAATTGGCACGATCAAAAGTATTTACAGAAGAGGAGGTAAATATTGATGAATTTTTTGAGGATCAACTATTTGATGTTCCGAGTGAAGAAGATAATAAACATTTTGATAATGAGAACACTGTTAAAATAACTGATCATGAATTTGATGAACCTAGTAGTTGCTCATTTAGTTCTGAATTGGATGAAGATGATATAAAATGTGCTATTAAATTAAAAGAAAACAAAGATGAGTTTTTATTGGACACAGTAAATCGATATACTTTCGGGGATGACGAAGATCTTCCTGATTGGTATGTAGAAGAAGAACGAGCCATCAACGCGCGCAAGGTTGAATTACCCGAAATAAGAAAACCTAAGGTTAATAAGAAAGCGAATGAGGTTAGAAACAGAAAAGTGAGAAAGGCTAAGAAGAATACAGAAAGAATCATGAAGAATGTGAAATTGGACGATCCTGAGGAAAGGTTGGCAGTTGAAAAGAAAATATTTAAAGGAAGTTATAAAAAATTAAAACGACGCCCTAAGCTAATACATCCAGTAAGAGGGAGAATTGTTATTCCTAAAGGTGGTAGGTATAAATTAGTGGATAGAAGAAGTAAGAAAGATAAACCAAAAAGTAAGAAAAAATAATAAAAATTATAAAAGAGTGTTATTAAAGTAATATTTTATTGAATAATTTTATTTAAGTATTTATTATATCGATGGTATTGAAAAAAACGCTCAAAACCATGTCACGTTAGTACAGAAGAAGCATTGAGGATGGCATTGACGTAAGAGATCGAGTAGAAGATGCTATGAAAAGATTTGGAGAGGCAAGTGCCACTGGATGCCAACCGCAGGCCATCGAAAAGAAAGACAAAGAATAACATAGCATTAACCCTTAAATAAAAAAAACTATATCGAAGTATTTATTATAACCTGTTAACTAAAAAATTATTCATACAAAAAATAGTGATATCAATTGTGTGAGATTCGGATATACACTAATGTATTTATTTAAACGATATCTTTTACGATTTATGATTCCTTGGGTATACTATAGAAGCTCTTTTTATATATGGAATAAAACATTTGACCCAGTGCAGCGACTGTCTCAATTGAAACAATCTTTTCTTCTTAGGTACTCATACCGTCTATCAGAGCCGGATCGGACCTTGCAAGAGGCAGGGTACATATAACCCGGTATTTTTGGCATCGAACTAGACCACTATTACCATCCTGATATTAATATACATATGAATCCGTGCAGCTGACTTCTCAAAGTCACCCTACTGTAGATATTCGAATATAAGCGGAACGTCTGCGTGTTGTCTTGAATCAATCTAGTCATGCTTTCTATTTTTACATTTCCATATTCTTTTATTTTTCCAGATGCGCCTATTCGCTGTAAATAGAGCTTAAAATATTTTCGTGAGTTGTCAATTTGGCAATGGATGCCATATATGTGTGAAACTTGATGACTTTTTAACTAACTTCTAAAACTCCCACCTCAGAAAAGTAATAAGAAAATTGGTAGGTCGACCATCTACAAAACACTCACACATGGATAGACAGTTTTAGACTCCAATTCCAAATTTCAATTTATCTGACAACTTTTGGTGTCAAATCCAACTAACAAGTTCTTGTTTCGATTTACGTTTTTTTGAATGAATTATTAGGCATAAAATAAATGTAATAAAAGAGTCATTTAACATGGTTAGAAGTAAACTATGTTTTATAGTAAATCTATTGTGAAATTCAACCTGAACGTAAAAAATATATAAAAGATTAATAAACAAATATTTTTATTAATAACAATTTTAGACTAGAAAATTTACAACCAGCTGACTTTCTTTCGTTTGATCACGATGTGCGTAAAGCTATTTTTTTACATGAGCGATGTTTTACACTTGAGTGGATAAAAACGCTTTTATTTCTCTGAACAGAAATCGGAATATGTTTCTATCTGTGCAGAAGAAAAGTGAATATATGGTACAAAGCTCTGGGAAACATCCAATAAACATATAAATAACTTTTTAAGGTAACAAGCATCCTAAAAGGTGAATAGCAAAACAGAATACGTTTCGCAGATTTATCAGTAGTACAATAAGAAATATTTTATAAAGAAGTTGTCGACAAATTGTCTGTCGAACGCTTAATGTAAATTGTTATATAACGATATTAATAAATATCTATTATATATAAAATAAACATCCAAGACAGAAATGTTTTCTGGGGAGAAACCGCTCATGCCAGCATTGTGGCCAGGCAAAAAAAACTATCGATCACCTAGCAACAGGATGTGATCGAATACTTGG
>SBIQ01000171.1:0-18847 GCA_014805555.1 Astathelohania contejeani | reverse complement strand
TAAGGGGAAAAGATTGTCTCAATTGAGACAGTTGCTGCACTGGGCCAAGAACCTCACAGATTATTCCATATATAAAAAGAGCCTCTAGAGTATAGCCAAGGAATCATAAATCGTGAAGGATTTCGTTCAAATAAAGGATATGTTTTAATATAAACAGTTTAAAACGAGCTCTTACAAAGAGTTTGGGGTGACAGAAGCTGCTGGACAAGTACAAACTCGGAATTAATGTCCAAAACGGTATGTTCATATGTGTCTTTTGTAGATGGCCAACTTACCAATCTTCTTCATTTTTCTTCAGAGGTGGGAGTTTTTTTATGAGTTAATTAAAAAGCCTTCAAATTTCACACATATATGGCATTTGGTTAATGAACGCAATTATTGCCAAATTGACAGGTCATAAAATATTCTAAGCTGTATCTAAAGAAAGAGAAGTGTATTTAGGGAAACAAAAGGATTTTAAGAACAGAATCCGCGTTTAGATTTAATTAAGGCAACGAGCAGGCGTTCCGTTTATATAGAAATGTCTGCAGTGGGAGTACTTCGAGTAAATCAGTTACACGGCTTCATATGGTATTAATACTAGGCTGATAAAAGTGCCCTGGTTTGATGCTAAAAGTACCGGGCTACAGGTATCCTGTCTTGCTTGCAATCGATTCGGCTCTAATAGACAGTATAGGCATATAATAACAGTGGTATGAGTATCTTAGTACGAAAGATTGTTTCAATTAAGACTGTCGTTGCATTGGGTCAAAAAACCTCACAGATAATTTATATATAAAAAGATTCTTAGGCAAGGAATAATAAATCGTGAAGGATTTTGTTTAAATAAAGGTATTTTTACTTATTAATCTTTCTTATTATCTACCCGAATATTATAGCGTAGATGTGTTTAAACCCTCAACATATTTATGAAATTCGATTGTATTCATGCTGTTTTTTTATCTGCCAAACTCGTAATAAAATATATATATGTTTTTTATCTGATTTTAATCTGATTTTTTTAATATTCTCTAAAAAATTGAATTTAAACCATTTGATTAATCTAAATAAACTTTTATTTATTATATTACATTGCCTTATTTATCATATAACACCAACTTTTCTTTTTATAAGATATTGACTACATTTGATCATACAATATGCTATAAAATTGTTGCTATTTACTTCAAATTAGTCTATGATATACCTTATTATTCAATCACATCTAGATCTATTATCTATATATTTTATTTTTGAATCAAATGTAAGGTGCCATAATATTATTTTATCATTGATTATGTCTAATATTTACTTAAATCATCAAAAAATGATATAATAATATACCCATGATCACGTCGTTTAATCGCTTATTTAAATTTACTAAAGAAAAGTTATAACTATGTCTTGAATTTGGATTTACTCTACTGAAATATATTTGAATACTACTAGTTACTGGCCTAATAAAAATTTGAATAAAAATCTGTCTGACAATTATTTAAATATAAACTTATACAATTTTTATGATAATCTGTTAATTTTGAAACGTGTTTCGAATTTTTATATAAAATAATAACATACATATTAGTTATGAAAACTCCTATGGATTTACTGATTGAAAAAATCAATGGTCTTCAGGATATATGCACACAAAACGGTATTAATCATACTCTTGATCTTCCGCAAATAGTTGTTGTTGGGAGTCAGAGTTCTGGCAAGAGCAGTGTATTAGAAAACATAGTTGGCCGTGATTTCTTACCACGTGGATGTGGAATAGTAACCAGAAGACCGCTAATTCTTCAATTGATTTATACAAAAGAGATTACAGAAGAATATGTAATATTTAATCACAGTCCAGAGATAAAATTTACAGATTTTGAAAAGGTTAAAAATGAAATAACAGCTGAGACAAACAGATTATTAAAATCTAAAAATGATGTTTCACATTTGCCAATTACGATGAAATTGTTTTCATCAAATGTTTTGACATTAACATTAATTGACTTACCAGGACTAGTAAAAGTTCCAACCGGAGATCAACCAAAAAACATTTGCTTAAAAATTGAAGAAATTTGTAAAAGTTATATTATCAACAAAAATGCTATAATATTAGCAGTATCAGCTGCAAATATCGATTTGTCGAATTCTGATGCTTTGCAATTAGCTCGTTTAGTTGATCCTGCATATGACAGAACAATTGGTGTGCTAACCAAAGTCGATCTGATGGACAAAGGAACTGATGTGATTGATATACTGGCGGGAAGAATAATTCCATTAAGATTAGGATATGTTCCAGTAGTGAATCGCAGCCAAAAAGATATAGAGAAAAATAAAAATATATCTCAAGCACTATTAGATGAAAAGTCATTTTTTGAAAATCATGAAGCATATAAAAAAAATAAGAATTATTGTGGAACACCATATTTAGTAAATAAGCTCAACACTATTCTTCATGAACATATAAAAATGTGCTTACCTGAATTGCAAGAACGAATTAATATTTTATTACATGAAAATGAAAACAATTTATTACAAATAGGACCCGTCAATTTATCAGCAAAAGAAACAGTTTTAAAAATAATAAATGATGTGACAAAAAATTTTGGTGATTCCTTAAAAGGAAATTTTGAAACTAATGGTACTGAAATCGTAGGGGGGGCACGATTAAATTATACATTCCATTCTCATTTTAGCAGATTCATAAGCAGCATGGAGGCATTAGAAAATATAAAGGATGATCAAATAAGAACCCTTCTCTACAATGCTAGTGGTTCTGCATCGGTCTTATTATTTACGCACGGGGCATTTGAGCAACTTGTAAAAATGAGTATACTGAATCTTAAGCCACATGCATTAAAACTCGTAAGTATTGTTTTTAATGAAATGGTTAAACTAGCACATCAAGTAGTATCTAATACTATTTCGGTGAGATATCCTTCCTTAAATGAAAAATTGATCAGTTCATTAATTAATTTATTTAAAAAAAAGACAGAAGACACACATTACTTAGTATCATCAATTATTGAATGGAATGTAAATTACATAAATACACGCCATCCAGATTTTATTAAATGGAGCGATGTAATTTCTAACGAATTAAAAAAATTAGATACCACCGATATAAAATCACAGTTGAATTTAAATATAAAAATACAAAATAAAGACAACAAAATAACATTTGATCCACCTCCAAATTCATTAAGAATAAATGGATCTTTAACAGATCAAGAAACAATAGAAATAGGAATAATTAAATCACTTGTAATTTCATATTTCGAAATTGTCAAAAAAATCGTTATTGATCAAGTTCCTAAAGCTATAATGAGTGAATTGGTACAAAAATCGGAACAAGGAATACAATCCACGCTTTTTAGAGAAATTTACGAATTGCCAGATATTGAAAAATATGTTGATGAGGGAAATGAATCAAAAGAACAAAGAATTAGACTGGAAAATAATATTAAGGCACTTAAGCAGGCTTATGATATAATGTGCTCTATCTAAATAAATTTGAATGTTATGAATAAATCATATTTTTTTTTGAATCTCACAACCTTAACTATTTACTTATTTTGATCATTGCATTATATTTATTTTTTGCTTAAGTAAATGTATTTTGATACAATATTTTCATCTAGAGTTAAAAAACAATCTAAGTAATATAAATTTTCAATTAAATTCGTTAAACACTTAAAATTATTTGTAAGAAGAATAAAAAATATTAGTACAAATTGTCATTATTTGATTCATTAATTATCATTTAATTCACCACATATCATTTTATATATAAATAATTTCATTTTTAACATGACTTTAATTTTAATATATTATTAGGCTGTTAAACTACTATCTGATTTCATCAAAAGACGACTCTTTTATGAATTAATTCTAATAATATGCAATATTTTTTTAAAATAATTATTTTAAGTTATAATATATAATTTACCATTATTTATTATAATTATAAACTGTCTTATATTAATAAATATAAAAGGGTTTACACAAAGTCGGGCTTCGGAGCACAAACCCGTAAATTTTTTAAAGCAGAGCAGCATGGGGAAGGTATAGAGCCTACAAAAGCGGTTAGCAACCAAAGGTATGATGAGCCGCCCAAATCTACTTTTCGGATGACAATCTTGAAAATGATACTTCTCTCTGTCGATTCGACGATAAAGAGTTGGCCGAGAGACGTTTTCGAAGCAGTACAGAAACGGTTTGGTAGAATGCCTTGAGGTGGCTAGAAAAAAACTCGGTATTTATTCTGTGAGAAGTTCTCCTGAGAGATTGGGGAAGATGAATTTAAGCGGCGGGGTCACTTATAATAAAGCGGGAAAGCCTAATAGATAACTCGTCGCCAACCGGTAAGAGGAAGATAGTTAATGTCCAAGAACAACAACCTACTTCACTTCTGGCTTCATCTGTGTACTAGGAACTCAAAATTAAATTTCTAAACAAAATAAATTTAATCCAACAATAACAGAGTTTCAAAACATACGGAAAATACCCGAAGTAAAGGTTAATAGAATTATACTTTCAGCCTTGAACCATACCATATAGCAGGAGAACACATTGTCACAACCCACCCAGAACAATGTGCGATGTTGCAAGGATTCTTCAAACTGTGCAGTAGTGTTACCAAAGGGCGACCTCCATCAAGCCAAAGCCGAAATCTTCATGGTTCGAAAACATAATTAATAAAATAAGTACCTTAAGCAGCTCTATCGCGCTGTTAAATAAGACTAAGGACAGGAGCATGCTTTCCGGCACTGAAACAATAGAAGCCAAGAGGATTATGAGAAAATTAAATTTAACTTTTGAAAAACCTCATGACCTAACGGAAGCTATTGTGTCTTTAAAAGAATCGATCCGAATATATAGTAAAAAAGTGGAGATGTACGTCAAACGCAAAGAGCGAAGGCATGAAAACCAATGTTTCAAACTATATAGGGGAAGGTTCTACCGGAGGCTATAGGGGGAAGCTCAAATGGTACACGGAGTGAACGTGGAAAAGATAAAAGAATATTGGTCCACAATGTGGGTGAAACCCAATGTGACCAAATAAAAATATGGAAAGTATATAGTCGAATACTTGCCCGAATCTGAGTATACAACCTCCTTCCCAACCTTCAAAGAATTTGAAAGCATCATAAAACACTTGGCTGATTGGAAAGCTGCTAGTGTCGATGGTATCTTCAATTTCTTTATTAAGAATATATCACGGTGCACAAGCACCTATATAAAATAATGAAAGATATATGCATGGATGGGAAAGCACAAGACGAGTTCTTCTACCGTGGGATTACTTATTCAATCCCCAAAAATACTCCTAGTAAAGGCAGTGACTTCAGGTCAATAACCCGCATATCTAACCTTTACAAGCTTAATACTAAGTGTGTAATCAAGATCATGCACCTAGAGGTTGAGCTCAGAAGGCTACTTGCGGAAAACCAGTTGGGCACGGTTAAAAGAGTCTAAGGAGCAAAATAACAGGCTATGCTAAATCTCGCCATCAATAGGGAATATGGCCATTCACTTAAAGCGACGTAGATATATGTTAAAAAAACATTTGATTCCGTCGACCATGAGTGTTTAGTGCCATATATATCCAAACTAGGTTTAGCGAAATGGATTACATGTTTCCTTAAAAAGGTTATCTCCAAGTGGAACTTGAAGGTTAAAGCTGGTCTTGAGACTATCTTCTCGAAAAAGGTCGAGAGAGGTATACTACAAGGCGATAGCCTTAGTCCACGTCTATTCGTCTTATGCATCGATCCGTTAAGCCGTAGGCTCAATGAAAGATACCCAAAGGTGGTAGTGCATGCAGAAGAAGCATCACATGCTACTAATCACCTTCTCTTCATAGACGATCTCAAACTCCTCTCTAAAGACAGCATCGTAATGGGTAGCATGGTTGAGTAAACCGAGTCTTTCTTCAGTGCCATTGGGCTAGAAATTAACTGCGACAAGTCTGCAACGAATGACCCTCTCTGTGAAGAAACAGCATGTCTACTCAATGATGCAGGTGTTTATAAATACCTAGGAATTATAGAGAATAGAGGCAGTAATATTGCAAGAGAGTCGTTTGAGAAGGTGAAGAGGAAAATGATTATGAGAGTAGATAGGTTATGCAACTCTAACCAAAATGCAAAAAAAATTATTCAAAGCAATCAATGAGCATGCCATCTCTCTTATTAATTATCATATTGAGCATCAACACTTTGAACCTGCTGATTTTGCTGCGCTTGATCAGGAAGTACGCCTTTCCTTTAATAAAGCACAACGTGCATCTCAAGTCTGGGTGTAAAGAAAGATCCCACGAAACAAAATGGGGAGAGGTCTTCATAGTGTAGAAATGAAGAGCGAATGAATGCTCCTCCAACTTTGGGAAACGCTAGAAAAACACAAAAACATATCATCCAGAAATGCAGCGATCCTAAAAGTTGAGGAGCAAGAAAAAACAAATTTGTCTCTCATCAAACACTATCTCAGGTTGAGATACTCTCTGGAAGACGTTTCTGTAAAGAGTGTTATAAATGCTCAGCGTGACCCACTATACGGCAAGATTAATAATAAAAAACTACATGAGAAGCTGTATAGACCGCGATTATATGAGCATATTAATTTAAAATGCTCTTCCACTTGGATGACACATGGGAATAATAACCCACGTGCTGAAGCGCTATATCGTTACATTCAAGACAGAAATGTTTTCTGGGGAGAAACCGCTCCTTCATGCCAGCATTGTGGCCAGGCAAAAAAAACAATCGATCACCTAGCAACAGGATGTAATCGAATACTTGGCTATGACTATACCCGAAGGCATAATTAGGTGTTGAGATGCATACACCTCTTATTAATGAATAAATACGGCTTCAAAAAAACAAAGAAACTTAGAAGCCACTCAGTCCAAGAGATCGCTGAAAATGATCTAACTGAGATCAGAATCGATACTAGGATTAGAACTGATATCCTAGTCAAGCATAATCGACCTGATATATTTATTTACGATAAGAGAGAAAATATGGTCATCTTAGTTGATTTCGGTATCACGAGCCAAGATAACCTGCAGCAAGTTGAGGTTGAGAAAAAAGAAAATATGACCTCCTTGCAAACGAGCTTAGAATACTATACAAAGCAAAAACTAAGATAATATCATATGTGTTAACATGGGAGGGTGTTGTGACTAAATACCACAGAAGCTATCTAAAAGAGCTCGGGATTACACCCCAAATAGAAGCATATATCTAATCAACTGTGATTAAAAAGACGCTCAAAACCATTTCTCTGGAGCATCGAAGAAGTATTGAGGATGGATTGGAAGCGATGGATGTTGTTAAGAAAGCAGTCGACGCTATAATGAAAGCTAGAGGAATAGGATGTCTACCGTAGGTTAAAGGAAAATAATATAAAAAGTAATAATATCAAATATAACCTTCATTTAAATAAAATATTTCATTATTAAACATTTTAATCTTTTTTAAATCAATAATAATATTATAACAACTCAAAATATATCGTATTGTTAAATTATCCAAGATCATATAAATATTATATTTAGTATCTAATATATAACATTCTAAAAACATAAATTTATGCATTTCTACACTGATTATCTAACCAATTTTAACTTTTATCTTCTATAAATATTTAATTGATATTCTAGTATTGAAACCTACGTCTAAATGCTTAGAAAAATTAAATAATGCATGTTATTTAAAATAAATTCTATTATTTTTTAACACAAAAACAAACGATTCATATTAATTCAATATAATATATACACTTATTTTATATGTCTAGTTCACTATATTTTAGGGAATTGATAAGCCAAAAGTATTTGAGTGTATATGTATAAAAATCGAGTCATATATGAAAAATTTCGAAATTTCGAAATTTTAATCTTATTTATATTTAAATTAAAAAAGTAAAAACATCTAGATATATTATATCATTATATATCCGTCTTCATAATTTGCACTGTATTTACTACACAGATACTTTTAATACTCAAATTTCAATTTGTTTCGTTTTACTAATCTATATTTAAATGACATGTAGCTTAATCAATAAAAAAGTTCAAATCTCTTCATATATTGTATAAATATTAGTAAAAATGTTATTATTTATATATTGAAATTATCAAATTATTTTACATTTTTCTGCATAAAATTAAAAAAATAATCGTGTATGTATATTCTAATTTATATATAAAAATCATCTGCAATATAATTTATATACACTAACCCTAGTTTTTGAATTCTATTTTATAATTAAAGTAAAAAATAGATGAAATATATATATATATAAATCTATTAAACATAATATTTATAAAAAATGCATATTTTAGCATTTCTTGTTATATAATATAGAATATACTGCTTACATAAAATTTCTTATATAATATGATTTGAATATAGTACTGTTATTAATTTAACACTTATTATAACATAAAACAAACATATTTTAAAATATTCATTTTATTATGTTCCTTTATCTAACTGGTAAAATTTTTATTTTTCGTTATATATTTTTTTATATTTTAAATACTATTAATTGAAATTATATAATAATATTAATTGATTATATATATCTACAGGATTATTATGCAAAAGTTTAGTAACAAAACAAATTAGTTATTTCCTAACTTATTATACAAAATATAAATAATTTTATATAAATTGATGTTATCGAAATTAAAGTAATATAAATGTTGAACATTTTCCAAGGTGGCTATCAGTAAATATTATTTAATGAAATCTATTTAATGATTATTCATGGCATTACTTTATACAGCTATCTATATATAAATTATAATTATTAATATATATTACTAATAAGTATAGCAAGAGATTGAGTAGAAGAAGCTGTGAAAAGATACGGAGAAGCAGTGCCACTAGTGCAAATAGCTGTCATTACAAAATAAAAGACAAAGAATAACACAACAATAACCTTTTAAATATAAATACATTACTGATAAGTATATAGACAACACAAACATAAAGATAATTAAAATCAAATATAAATATTACATAATATAATCATTGAATTATATGAATGATCTATATGTATTAAACTAAACTTGATGCACAAGTCAATACTGGCTGTTTATTATTAACGATTCATTTAAAATTTTAAGTCATTGTAAATATAATCAAAAAGCGAAAAATAAAATTTTATATGATTTTTGTGTAAAAATACACTTTAGTATATGAATCTATATTTTATAAAGTTATTACCTACATTTATTTATATTGTAAATATTTAAAAGTTCAATAAGTACTTTTTATTCAACTAATATCTATAAATTATCAAACATGTTTTAGATTAATACAATCTATACATTTCAAATCGAAAAAACCAGATGTTATAATAGGTAAATAAAATGCCAAGGAAAAATTTAGTTGTTAATGATAAAATAATATTTATTGAAATTTTGAAACACAATTTAATATTATTAATTTAATAACATGTCTATGCTGATAAGAAATACATAATTATATAAATATAAACTTTAACAATTTCATACAGTAAATTTTAAAAGTAAATTAAGAAAACAAATTTTATATTAAAAATTTAGATTAAGTTTTTGTATAATATATGGATTAATAATTGCTTTTATTTTCTTATGAAAAACTTTACGAAAAATGTACTTAAGACTAATAAAAATAGTTACCGAAAAATGACACGTGAGTAATAAAGTAAATATTAAATTGCTTTTATTTTTGCGAATGACACCAAGCTGTTTCAGATACATCGCGAGCGACCGCATTAAAATATTCATCTTAATTGTCGATTAAATCCTAGAGAGTTGTAAAAATGTTTTATAGGAGTTAAGTACATAGTTGTGATAATTTACGGGAGAACTTTGAAGAAGGCTATGCTTTACATTATTGACAAGTTCTTAACATCAGCATCAATATGAAGTTCAAATCTATAATTAAAAACTGGTGTAGAAAGTATTAACTGTTAAAATATTGATATTTATTACAGTAACTATATTAATACTTTTGTTCTACTATTATTTACTAGAAAAACCGAAATAAATCATAAATATTTTATGAGAGGTGCTTGTGAAGACATCGGATGGCGAAATGAGCTGATACAAGAAAAAGTATTAAGACTCAGTTACTTTATACATTTTTGCTACTTCCGCTTTAATTTGCCGTTATTAGTAATTTAGTTCTTACATGTCGAATTTACTATTAACTAGTGACAAGTGCTAATTATTAATCCACTTTTCAGAACAAAAGCCAGTGTAAGGCATGGTTTACTAAAATATAAAAACGATAGAGTGATATATTAAGAAAAAAAAATGATATCAATAATTATAGCACATAAAAGCACTCAATTTAAAAAACACAGTGTTATATCTATCATACTTTGGACTACGCATTGACGAACCTGAATCATTAAAATAATTATGTTCATAATATAAAAAAGGAAATGAGTTTGTATAATATTGGATAAGATGTATAAAAAAAGTGTCTATAGACTAATATTAAAAAAAATTCAGACTTTCAACATTAGCAAGTGAAATGAAAAAGTAAATATTAAAATCGTATTATCTAAAAGCTTACAAACACAAAGCCTAAAATATTTGAAAATTATATTTATGAAAAAATAAAACTTTAACTAATATGACATATTTTTGGAAAGTAACATATGCGAAAATTATAGAGAAATACTTTAATAAAAAAACGATATTAGAAGATATTAATTAGTAGCAAAAATATTTCGAACTATGCTCGATATTACTGATATTTGGAAACATACAGACATGTTATTAAAAGAGAAATTTTAAATAAAAGCAGCCTTTAAGTAAAAATATCAGAAACAAATTAAAGTTTAAAAAAATCAAAATTACAATGAAAACCAATAATAAGAAAAAGCTTTAAAGTAGTGATACTATGCTTGCAAAAATAATTATAAGGAAATTTTCAATTAAATGCTAAAAAATATATGAAGAAATTACAATAAGATCAAATCTATCTCTTCTAAAATATTCGGCAAAAATTGTAATACATGCCAAATTCTAATAAGTGAAATTAAATTGTTTGTAATGAATAAGAACAATTACACAAGAAAATTGTAAGGAGAGTCTATGCTATAACCAATATAGGTCAACAGATAAACTAAATGAACATTGGTCAGTATGCTACATGAGTCTAACAGATGAGATCGCACATAAATGTCTTTATATAGTTGAATAAGATATATTTAAAAAAAAAGAATCAGGATGACTGTTATATTGGAGTATTACGTATTTAATTTTAACAGGCTTTACAACCAAATGTAATGACTGCAGATTAATAAAATATCTGCTAAACCTTATAATATCGTATAAACGACGTAATTTATGGGATTGGATCAAAATTATTATAGCGATGTTTATAGTAGATACTTTAGTACAGTATAAAAAGAACAAATCTTAAACATCCATATTCAATTTTGCAATAAACAATAAGTATAATCACATGCTCAAGTCAAATGTATCGATACTGATAAAGCTTTTTTATTTCTTATACATGTAGCTGAAGAATTTATATACTAATTAAGCTTTTCTAGTTGAATAACTTGTATTATAAAAATTAAAAAATTTGCAAATGAAATGGGATGTAATCATATTTCGCGAAACATCATGAGCGAAATCGACAAAATAAGTATATTCTAGATAAAGCATTGACTAATACCACTATATAATGTATATTAACAGCTGAGTCGTAAACGTAATGAGTTTTATTAAAAAGTATATATTGATGTAAACAAAGCTTCGCATGCAGCTAATAACCTTTTGTTAATATATGATATATTAAATTAATGAACAATAAATAATGGAATACTTTGTAAATATAACAAAAAACATTCTTTGATGTAATATAACTAAAAAATAAGCGAGAAAAAATATCTATTATTAAATCGCAGTGCTAAGAAACTGTATCATTATTCGAAAATACAAGAGTATACATATATTCAGGAATAAATACAGCGACATATTAAAGGAGTAATTTGATTTTATAAAATAGGTAAATATAAGTAAGAAATGATATGTAGTGCAATAATAAGCTCTACTTATTATCATTTTCGAATTAATAAATAAAACGATATACCTTTTAAATACTATATTTGCTTGTAACGCCCCGGATCAACTGACTTTATACGCTTGCCTACATACAGCATTATACATCAAGTTCACGTTGCGCAAATTTCAGTTTAATACATTCACTTAACAAGAATATATTGATATTAAATACGTGTTTTTTATGAACAAAATGTTTATCATTTTCGTATAAACGATATTGCACGATTTATGATTACTGTGCTACATTCTAAAGGCTTTTTCATGTGTGGAATTATCTGTAAAGTTATTGATCGAATGCTACGACTGTCTAAATGAAAACAATGTTTTAATATTTGAGTACCTATACAAATGTTAGTAACAGCCATTATTTTGTTCAGAATAGAATTAACCTTGTAAACAAGGCAGATACCTATATAACGTTATTAAATTAAAAAACACGGGCGATTTTATTATCATAATGTCAACTCGTATTATAAATATATAGCTGTGGAGCTGATATTACAACAATTTATTTTAAACATAATAATTATAAACGGAAAGTCCCTTATTATTTAATTTAATCTAAACAAATGTTCTATTTTTATAAATTAATAGTCTATTGTTATTCCAGCTAGATGTATCTCTTTTGCTCTTGGTAGAGTTCTGAGTATATTTTTGTAGAGTATCAATTTGTAATGTATTTATTAATCAAATACCATATATTTTTATAATTTAATAACTCTAAAGCCAAATTTTATAACTTATATATGTGAGAAGTGATTAAAAGAATTGATATGTTAATCACATAAAAACACACAAATGCTGTAAAATTTTTAGACTTGAAGCATCGGTTTGAATTTTCGACAGATTCTGTAATTTAATACTATTGAAAAGTTCTTGTCTAATTTATCGTCGATCGGCGAATATATAAAATTATTATATTTTCAGATATATAATCTTTTGTAATTTATTTTTTTGAGTATATATCCTGAACAAAAAATAGATATATTTAAATATTCAAATATAACTATTTAATAATGCTATACTTTTAACTATATTACTATTTTTAACAAAATTTTTCTGTGATATTTGAACATCCAAATTTTTGGTTATTTACATAAGTTTCCTACGGGACATTTTTTTTTAAATTATTATTTTATTATATTTTTTTACTTTAGTTATATTATATTGTTTATACTAGTATTATCAACATTTGTTTGTTTTGTTGGCTTTTTTATCTTTTCTACATTTATTTTTATTATACAATATTTTTTTTAAAAATATGATGTTTTAAATTCTTTTTATATATTTTTAAAAAATTATGAATAAATATAATAATAGTTAATAAATTTTAATTAATATTATGCAAACGAATAAAAATAATACTTGTTTATTACCACATACACATTATATAAGCAACTTAATATTTATAAAATATTATTAACTATTATTATATTTATTCATAATAACAATTGAAATATAAATATTTTATGATTAAAATATCGAAAAAGTTATTATGTAAAAAATTTTCTATTAACGTATAACTTGGGTAAATATACTAATATTATGCATTTTGATATATTTAGTCACTAATTAAAACTATTTTATTTATTTTTTTGATATTTAATAACTTTTTGCGATAAAAATCAATTTATTTACTTTTTTTTTTAACTGTTATGCATTTATTTATTTATTTGTAAATTAATAAAAATTTTTATTTATCTTATTCTTATATTCGGTTCATTATTTGAAATAAAATAATCTAATCTTAAAATTTACACGTCTCGTTTAATTAAATTTGATAGTTTATATTTTCAAAATTAATGCATAATAATAATATTTAATTGAATATGAAAATTACATCGTTTTTATGAAAATTCCTAAACAAAATTTACTTTTTTTTTAAATTGATAAACAACTTAAAGCATCATATAATGATATACTAATTATATATAAATGATGCTATTATAGTTCAATTATTGTGTTCCATTTTTTCTCAAAAATATAAACATTATATAGGAAATTTCAATATACTGTTATAGTTAATTTTTAAATACTGAAAGTTTTTATCGCTATTTTTATCTTGCAAGATTTGCGAAAAATATTTTTAATAAAGTTTTAAAAAACTAAAGCGTATTTAGTAAATTATATTTACGTATAATATTCATTAACATATAAAAAATAAAGATATTTAGTATTTATTATTAAAATCAAGCTTATAATCAATTTTTAAGCTTTTTTGTTAATATATACACTGTTCATACCTATTATATATTCTTTGTATGTGTATTACATTTATATGGTGTAAACTATAAATTGAATAATAATTCCGTTTAATTTTTTTATTGTAGTTATAATGCTTATCTATTATTGCCTTATTTTATTATCTTGATACAATTATTTATTTAATAAAATCACTTTATATTCATTATCATAATTTTGTTGTCAAATTATTTATAAATTTATATTCAAATATATTGATATTATATACAAATTTTTGCAATCGTTGCATTTCTGAGACTCTAGTAAATATTAAATTCTTATCTAAAATATCAAACAATATATGTGTAATAAAGATCAGAAACGACGTCAAACTAGAACAAGAACTTACTAGTAGTTTTGTGTGTCATAAGCTGCGGATAATTTTTAACTTGGAAATAAAGTTAAAACTGTCAAATCATGTGTGTGTTTTGTAGTTAGTTAACTTAACAATTTATTCGTTTCTCATCAAAGGTAAAAGTTTTAAAGGTTGGCTAAAAAGCCATCAAGTTTCACACATATATAAAATTTAATTAATGACTCATTACCCAATTGACAACTCACAGAAAATTTATGAACTTTATTTATTGTAAAAGAGGCGTATCTAGAAAAACAGTGATTAGAGAAACATAAAATTTGCCAGTGCCTATATTAAACGTAGTCAACACATAAATATTCATTTAAATTTAAATATCTGCAGTACAAGATTCAAAGTAAATCAGCAGCACTGCATCATTTATCTGCTTACGAATGGCATTAAGATTATAAAAGTGTCTAGGTTTAATGCCAAAAGTTTGAGATAGAAGAAGTAGTACCCTACTTCGCTTGCAAGGTTGATCCAGTTTCGAAATTTAATATATGTTGCGATATACAAAGTATAAGTACCTAGTAAAAAAATTGTCACTATTAGAATAATTGCTTCACTAAGTCTAAAACCTAAAAAATTATTATATATATAAAAAAGTATTCAATGTATGGCTGAGTAATCTTAAATTATATAAAATCTTAATAGAGTTAGTTTTGTGTAATTAAAAGTAAATATTATAAATTATACTAGTATTATGCATTTTTAACGACTTTCATGTATTTTTTTTACTAAATAATAACGTTTGCAATTTTTGATGTTTATCTAATTTTAAATGAGAAAACACTACATTCAACGAATAATTTTATTACATATTTTGTATTTGATATTGAAGCTAAATATACGAATAATAAGTTACGATTTTCAAAATATTTGAACGTTTTAAATATTCATCATTTATTATGAGACTAGTTATTGTTTAGTCTAATTTAAAATTTTTTCAATAAATATTTCATAAGTATATATTTCTATTAAATATGCTTTGATAAATTCATGTAGATATTATTAAGAAAACTTTTTTTTAATAAATACATTTTATAATATTTATATATCATAATTAAATAAAAAAGCATATCATATATCAAACCAAATTAAATTATACTGGATATTTTTACAATAATTGTTTGTATTTCATTTTTTTATTTAATATTTATTCTTTAGTAAAACTTCGTTAATTTGTTGTATCTAATATATTGTTGTCATCAGCTACAATAATATTTTATCTATTAACACGTATTTTTGATTATTTCCAGTTTTCTTCATCATTATGTTTTTTCGTGATAATCAATAAATTTATGGCTTTTCCTTAAATAGACAAGCTTTTGATTCTACTATTAGCTATATGAAATTATTTAATAGTGAGGTTTTTATATAATGTAACAAAGTATGCAATTGAATTTAGTTTCTAAACTCTTAAATATTATAAAGCTTTATCAAATAATGGATTTGCAATTATTTATTTCAAGAAATAGATAACAACTATGTTTACTAATATGGTTGGTTAATTTATCATCTTGTACATTATATGAATATTTACAACTCTATAACTCATTTAAGTAATATATAAGCTTGTTGTTATTAGCTTATTTACTAATAAAATATTTTAATATTTGTTACATAGCTTTTCTGCAACTTAATAACTAATGTATCTTAAAAACACTAATAAATGTTAAGTTATATCGATACTTTCTAAAATTTTATAAGAGTTTTATTTATACTTTCGATTTTAGTATTTTTGGTTATAAAAAAATTTTAGCTACCAAAAAAATGATATATTCATGTGATCAAGAAAAAACAACTAAAATGCAATTGTAATAAATTAATTTCGTTTTTAAAAACATTAAGTATAAAGTAGAAATATGCCATTTTATGTTTTTAACGTTGTATAGTACTTAGTTTAATATCATAAAATATACATAAGTCACATGTATTAATATAAAATATTAATTTCTGAATAGTAAATTAATAGATAGTTCTATTTGAAACAATTATTACAATCGTTCAACAAAAAATCTTAATGAATTTTATTATTTAAATTAAAGCAACGCATTTATATATTATAAATATTAAAATTTCTAGCATTGTATTCATAACTTTTTATTTACGGATTTATAAATATAAAGTATATACAATTTTTATAATCTTATATACTTTAACTTCTTTCTTTTGCATAACTTTTAACAAGTTAGCATCATTTTGTTATTACTATTGGATGATACTTAGATTCTTGTTTTTCATTTTCATAAATTTTTTTCAGACATGCAAACAACTTAATATTAAATTAACTAACGTGATAAATTTAAATATAATATATGTTACATATAACATACTTGATGATTTTCAATAATTCTTTTAGAATTATAGAATATGATGGCTAAAATAACTATTCTGTTTTTATAAAAAGAATCTGATGATTTTAATTTACTTGATTTGATATAATATTTTAAAAAATAGTACATATTATATTGTTATTAGGTATTATATAAGTATATTAATGGTCAAAAATTTTGAATTTTAATAAATTTTAATAACCATCTTTATAATAATGTGCAATATACTTCTTGTAGCACTAAAGATAATTCATTATGACTAGTTAATTTTTATATTTAAGTGTTTTATTTAAAGGGTTGGTGCTGTATTATACATTGTCTTACTTCTTCTTTAACCTGCGGTTAACATCCAGTGGCACTTGCTTCTTCGAATCTTTTTACAGTTTTTTCTACTCGATCTCTTACGCTCATGTCATCATCGATGCTTCTTCTGGACTTAAGTGATATGGTTTCTAGCGTTTTCTTCAGTACAATCTATTGGATGTATGCTTTTATCGTAATAGTTTTATTCAATTCTGTGAAATTATTTTTGTGATCCTTGGGTACCACACCCTCACATGTCATGACTATAGTATTATTTTAATTTTTGCTTTGTATAGCAAGCCTAATTCATTTTCTAATAGGTCGTATTCGCTCTCTTTCTCTATTTAATAATATGAATAATTTTTATATAACAAATATAATATTATAATACGATATCATACTCATTTATAATTTTATCTATGCAATTCGTTTTAATGCTATTATAAGCTGAGAAAATGCGCTAAAATTAATAAAATTAAACTACTTGAATAAATTACTGACTGGGACTTTATTATTTTTATTTTTTAGAATTAAAAAATTAAAAATTTATAGATTCAAATACTTAAATAAAATGATCAAGATATAGTGAGAGCTAGTTGTTATTAGATAATAATAGAAATTGATATATGTTTAGAGTTTATCTCAGTTTATTATGATCATTTTTATAATGAATGCAATTCTACGAAAAAATAATAAATTAATTTATATAAACGTGATGTTGTCTGTAAATTATACTTTTTATACGCCAAAAACAAATTTGTTAAGTTGTATAGTATATTTCATACATTGTTTGTATTGTATATTGAAAATAAATTATGTACATTTACATTTATGCAACGTATGAAGTGCTATACGATCATATATACAAAGTAGATAAGTAATTAGAAATCAAATTGTTAATAAAAGGCAACTATACCAAAAAATGTATGAATTTTTAATAAATGTTAAAATTTATTTAAAAAATAAAAATTAGTACATGTTATAAACTTTTAAAATTCATATATTAAAAAATTAAACATAATGATGATAAAAACTTCGCTCCATTTTATTATATCATTTATAATATATATAATATCTCTCTATACAAAAAATGCAAGTAAAAACACCTATAACTTTTTTAAAATGATTGCTTCACTACCAAAAACTTTCAAGTTTTTGATTACTTTTTTACATATTTTTTTTAAATTAAGCTATTAAATTTGAATTGATGTTAATTCAATTTTTAATTGTAAAAAACATAATAATATTAATAATTATATTTATAATATTTTAAAAACTGGATTCCAAAGGACACGGAAGGTGCCAGAAGCAAAGGTCGATAATGAACTACTTTTTTCCCTAAACCAAAACGCAGGAGAATACATGGTTACCAACCCTCCCAAAACCATGTGCGAAGTTGCAAGGATTCTCCAAACAGTACAGTGGTGCTGCCAGGAAGCTTCACTTAAGCCTAAGCTTCCATCAAATTGGAAGCAGAGCATTGAAAATAAAATCTCTGCTCTCAATAACTCAATTGAGTTATTAAAAAAGGCAAAGGATAGAAGCAAGCTATCCGGC
>SBIQ01000170.1:0-19249 GCA_014805555.1 Astathelohania contejeani | reverse complement strand
GAAGAAACTATAGATTCATACTTTATACGGTATCAGAAAATGTGAAAATCAATGATTCAAATTGTATAAAAACATATTTTATCGTACGTTGTTTTGCGCGGTTAAACCAGAGTAATGCTGAATATATTAGGAAAAATACCTATGACCCAAAGCGGAAAGCACAGTATAGTAATTGCTAAATATACGTAGCATTTTAATATCTATTCTCTAGATATCATCGAATCAATTACTTTCAGTTATTGAACGATATGGAGATATGATATAACATACTTTTCAATTTGGAAGGTGAAAACCAATGATCGTATTTAGTTTTTTTATAAAGCCTATATGTTCTGCGCACAATGATCTCATTAAATAATGAATAATATATGTATAGAAGGGTGGGCTTGAGTACAGAAGAAGTATTGAGGATGAATTGGACGTAAAAGGTCAAGTAGAAGATGTTGTGAAAAGATTTGGAGAAGCAACTTCCACTTGATGCCAACCGCAGGCCATCGAAAAGAAAGACAAAAAATAACATAACACCAACTCTTTAAATAAAATGTTATACAAATTCTGATAAATCAAAATTATGAGTATTTTAACTCTTCATAATCAGTTGAGTATGGTTTTTCAAAAATATTAATTGTATGTACAATATAATGCAAAAACTAAGATAATACCATATGTGTTAACATGGGAGAATGTTGTGACCAAATTCCACAGAAGCTATCTAAAAGAGCTCGGGATTACACCCCAAAGAAGCATATATCCAATCAACTGTGCTAAAAAAGACGCTCGAAATCATCTCCCTTGAGCATCGAAGAAGTATTGAGGATAGATTGGAAGCGATGGATGTTGTTGAGAAAGGAGTCGATGTTCTAATGAAAGCTAGCGGAACTGGATGTCTACCGCAGGTCAAAGGAAAATAATATCAAAAGTAATATTATTAAATATAACCTCCATTTAAATAAAACTGTACAATATAATTAAATGAAAAAAAGAAATTTGATGCAATTAAAAAAGAAACAAGAATGAGATTTATATTGAATAACATCCAATGCAATAATATGGCCATATCATTACTGTAAATATAAAATAAATATGTGTGTGAAAGCCTATGGAGTATATATTAACAAAAATGCTAAGAATAAAATAGTCTCTTTGTTTTTCTGTAAAATATAATTTTATTAATTCTGTACGATTTTTATTTCTTATATTGCTTAACATTCCACTGCACTACTGTAATGTATTTTTTAATTATTCGAAATTCGATTATATTTACTCAATCATTAAAAATGTATTGATTATATTCATCTTTATAATCTAAACTATACTTTTTATGATTAGTTAGAAATTAAATAATATTATAACACCATTGTATATATTACTCCATCTATTAAATAATATTTGTTACTATATTAAAGATTAGATATGCCAACTCCGTGCTTGTTTTACTTTACATGTTTTTGCAAATAAAAGTTATTTTAAGTCTTAAGATTTTGAATGAAGAAATTATTAGTCATCATTGACCCGTATAAATTGAAGTAATACAATAGAACATTAGATGTTTATTATCTAGTTTTTATTTTTAGTGTGTTTATTTATCATTTTATACGAGTTGTTACTTTTGTGCTCAGCTTTACTCAAACTTTACTAAATAGTCTTACATATAATTTACCTAGACAAATCATTATTATATATATTATCTACGAATCCTAGTTATGTATATACATTAAAATATTTTATAGAATAATGCTCCTTCTATAGATATCCAAGATTGATTATTTCAAAAATTTATTTCCCATCAAATGGATGAATATAATATTAACGAATGGAAGCACAACGGTTATATCGGAAAAATAGAAAGAATATTTAATAGGGAGATATATGAGTATGTAACAGTGTATTGGTCTCCCAATGGCATTGGAATAATAGTGCTTAATGATATCACTTATGAATATGAATTTTTAAATTGCAATATAAAAAAGAAGATCAGAAAAAACATCCCATTCATTTTAATTAACAAAATTAAATTTTCATTACCATATAACATTAAAATTATAGAATTTGAAAGCGAAGAATATATATGTATTGTTCAGAAGTGGTTAACAAAATAGTCAAAAATATAGATGAAATTCTGGAGATTTTAAAATATAAACAATAAAAATCTTTTAATATGAATAAAATATTACTTTATTTTGAAAAATGCCACTAAACTTATAATTATAGTAAAGATATGCAACAACTTAAGTTTTATAGATGATAAACGGGCATATATCATAGATTGAGGAGAAGAGATATATCAATTTATGTGTATTTTTTCAGTGTTGGAATATTGTTTATTTAAAGAGTTGGTGTTGTGTTATTCTCTGTCTTTCTTTTCTATGGCCTGCGGCTTGGAATATTTAATAATAATAAAATGTATATAAATAATAGACCATATTTATTTACGATAAAAGGGAGAATGAAAGTATTAATTTTAGGTTGATATAACGAGTCAAAATAATCTCCAGATTGTTGAAACGTAGAAGGAAAGGAAAATTCCTTTTTGGCGAATGAATTAGGTCTGTTATGCAAAGCAAAAACTAAAATAATACTTTATGATATGGGATGGCGTGGTAACCATGTATCACAGAAATTATTTAAAAGAATTAAATATAAACGCTACTATAGAAGGATGCATTTAATCCACAGAAAGAAAAAAAAAGCTTGAAATCATATCACTTGAGTATATAAGAATCATTGATGATGACATGGACGTAAGAGATCGAGTAGAAGAGGTTGTGGAAAGATTTGGAGAACCAAGCTCCGATGGATGCCATAGAAAAGAAAGACAAAGAATAACACAACAATAACCCTTTAAATAAATTAGTTCGTATTAAAAACAAGGTATTATAGACAAAATAGTATTTTTAATAATCCGACGATATTTTTTAATCATGAAGATAAATATCTTACTAAGATAGATCCTTTATAATAAAAGGGAAGTACTAAAGAATTTAAAATTATTCTTCCTCAGCTAAAATCTGTGAATGTGTGCTAAATCTAAAGAACTTATTGCTTGAAAGGTACTTATATAGATAGTAAGTGATTTTTATTTTATAATAAATGATTTTGAAATTATAAAACAAATAATGAGTCCGAATAACTTAGGATGCCATGCAAATGTTCTGCTCATAACAGTATGACTAAAGTAAAAAAAGATGTATAATTTAATAATAAATCTTGTATAAAAGCTTCATCAATAGTGCTAAAAGTTATAAAGCTGATTCTTTAAAAACATTAACATCATACAAATATTTTGATTTATTTATAATCTTAAAAAGAGTATAATATATTATATAGAATTTAATTCAAATACTAGATAAAAGAAATTTTTTTCCTTTGGAGTAGTTTATATGACCTATGATTATTCCAAGCACGAATTGAGTTCTTAATAAAAATGATATATTCCTATATTTACATAGATTAATTCACTTTATTTAATAATTATTACTCATAAATTTTCTTTCTGCCATGATATTATCATATAACTCGAATTTATTTGTTAAATAACTAAGGATAATGTAATAGCGTATATATTTTGAAAATGGATCGCCATTAAATCATTTGATAGCTCAAATATTATTTTGATATATTATTTTTATTTTTACAATAATTATATATTTATCCAATATATTCACAAATTTGTATTGTATTTTATATCAACATTAGCATTTAAATATCAATCCTGTTTTTGTTTATTAAAAAATTATTATAAATTTTGATTTTTTTGTCTTTTCTCTAGCATATTAAATTATGTTACCGGACTATGGGACCAGTAATTGGTAATTTAAATTAAGTAATTAATTAGTTTATTAGTTAACACATCGCGTCCAATTTAGTATGTAAATGACAATATAATTATATCTATTAACTGATAATAAAGAAGCATACATTTTAATATAAGGTGTAATTGAATAAAAGATATAATAATAGATATAAGTATTTATTGAATAAGTGCTATTAGTTGTGGTAAATACGTTAAAACTATGTAATGTAAATATATTTATTTTTAATCGAAATGTAAATGTGTATTTGTCTGAAAATATGGAAAAAAGTATTAAAAGTATACTCATTTATCAGAAATCGACTAAAAAAGTTTTATCCTAGGATACACCTAGCAAATCTTTATTCATATAAAACAAACTATTTAAAAAAATAAGTCAAATTTAACTACATAGTTCTTATTTTATGCCAATAAATGTTAAAAATTAAATTATATTATTTATCATAAAATTTAAGTATTCAGTTAAATTTGACTTATTTTTTAAATAGTTTGTTTTATATTTACAATTACTGTATTTTTCATAAAATATATTACCCAGAAACCTCGAACCCATCAAAGAAATAGCAGTTGATAATATTCTCCCAGTAATAAAATTAGATGAAAGAATTAATAGAAAGGATAGCGACTAAATTAAATTTAAACACCAACGAAGCAAATACACTTATCAAGCAAACACTAGCACAAGAAAACTACGAAGAAGAATTATATAACATACTTGGACCAGAGAATATTGACGAGATAAGCGAGATATGCAATTTGAAGAGTAAACCCGAAGTTAAAAACGTAATAATTAATAAAAATAGCAAAGAGTTATTAATACCAGAAGATTATAATGTAACACCTAATTATGTAGAGCATATATTGCCTACTTATAAGTCAATATCTTTTGATCAATCCAAGCTGATACCAACAAATTCTGTGAAAAAGTTTTCTCAGTATTTTAAATACAGCCATTTTAATCCAATACAATCGACTGTGTTTGAAACAGCTTATAAAACAAACAAGAATATGCTTATATGTGCGCCCACTGGGGCTGGTAAAACAGATGTAGCTATATTAACTATACTTAACCAAACCCGGGGAAAGATAATTTATATTGTTCCTATGAAAGCTTTAGCAACAGAAATAACACGGAAATTACAGCAGCGCTTAGTTTCTTACAAAACAAGGGAATATACAGGAGATACTGAAGTTACACATGCTGAGGTAGCACAAACAGATATTCTTGTATGCACGCCAGAAAAATTTGATGTGGTAACACGAAAACAGGATAATGTATTTCAAAGAAGCATAGGATTAGTTATAATAGATGAAATTCATATGATACAGGATGACAGAGGGCCTGTAATAGAATCAATCGTGGCACGCATATTTAGGTATATAGAGCTTCGCCAGTCAAGTATACGCATAATTGGGCTATCAGCCACACTTCCAAATTATAAAGAAGTAGCACAATTTATGCGAGCTGAAAAAGTATATTTCTTTGATTCTACTTATCGCCCCGTTCCTCTAAAAGTATCCTTGATAGGTTTGACAGTTAATAAAAGAAGAAAAAAAGTGATTGAAAATGGATTGGACATTGATGAAACCAAAGAAAAGAAAAATAACGACAGGAAGGAATATTTTAGATTGGAAAAGAAATTAAATGAGACTTTAATAGAAAAAATACAGCCGTATCTCACAGAAAAACAACAGATTTTGGTATTCGTAAATTCAAGGAATGATACCCTAAATACGGCGCATGAGCTTAATAAAGAATTGGGTAGTTTGACAAAGAATCAAAATATCAAAGAATCATTTAATGATCCCATTCTCAAAAATTTGATTCAATGTGGATATGGAATTCATCACGCAGGACTACCAAGAAAAATAAGATTGGGAATGGAAAATTTGTTCATGACTGGAAAGATACGAGTGCTGGTAAGTACAGCTACACTCGCATGGGGTGTAAATCTCCCTGCACATGCTGTTTTCATCAAGGGAACAACATATTATAATCCTGATCGGGGTGCATTTGTTGATATGGGAATTTTAGACATATTACAAATATTTGGGAGAGCTGGAAGACCACAATTTGATACTCTTGGCGAAGCCTGTCTTATTACTTCAGGAGATAAACTTTCTCATTATTTAAATTTATTAAACCAACAAACTCAAATAGAAAGTGCGATGCTTAATGGTATAACCGATTTACTAAATTCTGAGATAGCATTAGGGACTGTCAGTAACATTCGAGAAGCCGTAGCTTGGGTCAAGCATACTTTTATGTATGTAAGAATGCACAAACATCCCATGGTTTATGGACTTATACCCGGAGAAAATGTGGAAAGTGCTTTAATTGAATACCTTATTTTAGGGTGTCGTAAATTAGAAGAATGTGGAATGATTTCTATTGAGGGAAGAAACGAAAACCACCATTCATGGGTCTTAGTTGGTACGGAATGCGGGCGAATAGCAAGTGTGTATTATTTGCACCATCTTACTATCGAAGCCTGGAATTCACTCGATGATAATAAAGACATTCTTGACATTCTTTTAGACTGTCAAGAATTTCGCCATATTAATTTACGAAGCGATGAAATATCTTCTTTACGTGACATTGCAACTGCATATGGTCTAGCTTTTGAAGAAACAGCTGCCTTTAAAAAATATGCACTAATATATTGTATGATGCGCGGATATCCCATCCATCAATTTTCATTAGCATGTGATGGCGCATTTTTAATGAAAAATATGCAAAGAATTGTAAATGCATTTAAAGAATTTTTGTTATATAAAAGAAAATATGAAATGTTGGAGAAGACGTATTTGTTGGCAATCGAAATAGAAACGGGAAAGCATAGAAAAAGAAATTATAAAAATAATTTGTTGAAATGTATAAATTCTGTAGCATTGGGTGAAATAAGGAAGGTAAGAGTGGAAAGTAAGGAGCCAGCTTTGGTGTTTACTATAGGTAACAACAAGCTTGTAGGGTGTGGTATGAGTGGATATGAATTTTATACTACAGGAGCATCTGTTAGGTTTATTGGGGAGAGACAGAAAGATACTAAAATAATTAGGGATGCTGTGATTAGTCAGATTGAAAGATTATATATAATGGGTGGTCATGTTTGTTCAGATACTGATTGGGTTATTGGTGGAAGAAAAAGAACATGCACTCATTTTCAGGTTTATTATAACCTATGCGATATTATAAGCGATTTTATTGTATCAACTGTTGATATTACAATTGTTATAGATAGGAAAATTGACATGGGTATAATAAAAGAGGAGATTGGTGAGTATGCCAAAGATACTATTAATTATAAGATAAGTGCAGATACTGTTTATATTAATGCAAAAAAATTGCAATTTGTTTTTTTAAATGAACAGGTTAAGATTTCCGGAAAAGTGGGTTTATTTATAACAGGGATGACTAGTGCTTATGCAGAGATAGTGGAAGTTAAGAATTATAGAGAAAGACAAAAAGTCATGACAAATAAATTATATCGCAGGTTGGGTAAAATAATGTTAAAAACAGAAAACGAACTAAAGACCCGTGATATTCTGATAATCGTACCTACAGAGAAGGATATAAAAGAGACTCTTAAAGATCTTAAAATTTTAATGGGTATTGATTCTTTTAAAGTCTCAATAAACGGGGGAAGCATAAATAAGTGGAAGAATGGAATTTTTATAACTACTTTAAAAGAAGCGCTTAGGACTAATAAGACATGTGGTATAATAATAAAGGGATTGAGCGGTGTCAATGGTATTATTTACCCTATGTATGATATTTATAGGGTGTTAATAGAAAGATGCGGGATTATTTATGAGAATAGTAATGTTATATATTATTTAAAGAAAATAGGATTAATAGAATATCACAACATTTAATTCTATTTTTTAAAAGGGTTGTTGTTGTGGTATTCTTTGTATTTCTTTTCTATGGTATCCAGTGGCACTTGCTTCCCAATTTTTATTACCCTTTCTACTGATCTCTTACGCCCATATCATCCTCAATGTTTTTTCTGTATTCAAGTGATATATTTTTAAGTGTCTTCTTTAATACCGTCGATTGGATGATAACGTTTAAAGTATGTAATATTAAATAAAATGTTTTATTTATTTAAATTAAATTGAAAAGGCATAAATAAAACAAACTTTTGTAAAATTTTTTCATTCATAAAATAATAACAATGCATAAATTATTATTCCCATGAACCAAAACATAAAAGACATTGTCACTGCACGCTTTCAGAATCCAAAATTTATTTATGATGGAAAACGAATGCGTAGTTTTGCAACACGAAAGGTTGTGGATTACACATCAGCAATGATCTACGAACGATTTATAGTATCTCCCCCACCTTTACAACCCGGCTCAGAGAATGCTCATGAAATCATGCATTTAAAAACGCCTGAATTATCTGCAAACAAACTTTCAGAAATTCTTCCTATCCAATGCGCACATGTAAGTATTAACAAAATAAAATGTCCCATTAATGTTGTGGAGTGGACTCCAGATGGAAGGAGATGTATTACAGGTAGCGGTACTGGAGAATTCACCTTGTGGAATGGGTTTGGTTTTAATTTCGAAACTATCCTCCAAGCACATGAAAGTGCCATTCGCTCACTATGCTGGTCTCCATCAGGTGCCTTTCTTATATCTGCAGACACATTAGGTCTCATTAAATATTGGAATCCTTCGATGAACAACATCCAAATGATACAGGCGCACGGTGAAGCAATTAGGGATCTTAGTTTTGCTTATGGAGATGCAAAATTTTGCTCTGCCTCGGATGATGGGAAAATCAAAATCTGGGATTCTTTGGATGCAAGAGAGGAGTGTGCTCTTAGCGGGCATGGATGGGACGTAAGAGTAGCCAAATGGCATTCGACTAAGGCATTGATTGCAAGTGGTGGGAAGGATAATCTAGTAAAGCTATGGGATCCAAGAGGCGGATGCGAGCTTCGTACACTACATATTCATAAAAATACCATTTTAGCGCTCCAATGGGCAGATGATTATCTTCTAACAGGAGGAAAAGACCAAACAGTAAAAATGGTAGACTTAAGAATGATGAAGGAAGTATTTACATATCGCAATGCTAAAAGGGAGATAGCCTCACTTTGCACACATCCCTTTAAAAAAGATCTTTTTGTATCGGGAACAGCAGATGGTGTTCTTAATTTCTGGCAGATGTTTAATAGTGAACCAGTCGAGGTGGTAGAAAATGCCCATGATGCAATTGTGTGGTCTATAAAGTTTCATCCGGTGGGACATACAATGGCAACTGGGTCAAGTGATCAGTCATGCAGGTTTTGGATTCGTCCTCGCCCATGGGAAAAAGAAGAAATAGATGAAGAAGAATCTGGTCAGGAATTTGAAGAAAATATTCCAGGATTATAACCATATCATAGTGGATTTATTTATAGCACAGAATTAATTGTATTATTATTTTCTTGAATATCCTTTCCTATTTTTATCATAAATAAATATATCTGATCTATTATATTAGATGTCATTATAATATTCCATCTTTTTATTATTTTCTTTGCTTATCATTTTGCATAACTCATCAATTGCTTCAATGTATCTTCCATTACCTATAATTTTATTTATTTCTAAATGTATATCTCTTAACTTTCTTATATCTTTGTTTGTATTTTTTCCTTTTATAAGTTTGTTTATAATTTCTTTAAAACATAAAAGAGATTCTTTTTTCAATTCCACTAATTTATGCTTATCAAAAGGTTCTCTTTTCGGTACAGGCATTCCACTATCATCTAGAGTAAATGATACTCCGAAACAAACATATGACCTTGGAATAGGAGGTGGTGTGACTTCATTTGTGATTGGTGGTTCTGGCCATGATGAAATCATTTATGGGTAAATGATTTATATTATGATAAATTTTTCTTTTTATTTATGCATTGAATAATATAAATCAGATGAATGTGAAGGTGATGTATAATCACTGGGAAAATATTTATTTTTAGTAATTTCGTGTATTTTTTTATTTAATATAATCTTACACAAAATTGCTCAGTTTTATTCCTTGCTTTACCTCGTGTCTTCATTTATTCGTATAATTGATTTTAATAACATAAATCTTATAAGTAATTTTATTTAAATAAAAATTATTAATTTGTTTCTTTTTTATACGTGGTAGAAATCCGTTGGTATTACCATCACCGAAGCTATCTATCGCTTCTCTTTTTATTTTCATTCCACCCTCAATTCTTCGCCTAAACTCTAAAAAAATAATCTTTAAAGTAGGCGTGATGTTGAGCTGTTTCAAGTAACTTCTGTTGCAGTTTGCCAGTATCCCATCCAATGTAATAACATAGGATATAATTTTAGTAAGGTTTATAGCTTACTTTTTATTTAAAGTGTTAGTGCTGTATTATTCTTTGCCTTTCTTTTTCATTGCCTACGGCATTGAATAGCACTCGCTTCTCCAAATCTTTTCACAGCATCTTCTAGTAGATCTCTTATGTCCATGTCATCCTCAATGCTTCTTCTGTACTTAAGTGATATGGAAACATTATTCTATTATAGTATTTTTAAATAATTTTATAAATTTATTAACCGAAAGAGAATATTGATGTCATTGGGATGAATGATTGACAGATAGATAAAAAACTTACTATTTATGATCAAAAAATAACGAAGACATGCATATTAACATAATAACATTATTAATCATTTATATCAACACGGGTGTTAAATCAAAAAAGAAAAAAAAAGAAGCAGAATATAACAAAAACTGGTTTAATATTTTTCATGTAAAAGGTAATAAAAGCTCCATTGAATTTATACCTAAAGGCATTGAGATGATGAAGAAGGCGGATTATAAAGAAACACAAGTATATTTTGGAGATGAAAAAGATAAAGCTTTGTTTTTTAAAACGCATGCGCTTAATCTTTGTTTAAAATGCTTTAAGTTTAATAACACAATGGACAAATGGCTTACAATTATGGGATTGGAATTCATCAGACAAGATCGTTTTTTATTTAGCTGTATTAATAAAAGACAAAATATCTATGATATAAATATTTTTGAAGAATTCGCTCTAGAATTTTGCATAAAGAAAGATCTTATAATGTTCGGACATGTTCTTGGACTTATGATTAAACAAAAGATATTTCTTCCTTTCAGACTTCCTTTTTATTTTTGCAAGCTTATGCTTGATATACCAATCGAAGCAAACGATGTTTTAGTAAAAAATTCGATATTAACACGAGGATTAAACAATATAAAAAAATCTTTATGGAAGTTAAAGAAGAATTCGACTGAGATTGAATATAAATTAAAGATTATTAAAGAATTAAGAAATTTTGATCTTGAGGAATCATGCCATGTATTCAAAAAGGTATATTCTTCAAAAAAATCCTTTAAAGAGCTAAAAAACATGGTAGTTGAATATTTAATAGAATCTGTTAAATCGAATATGAGTTATGTAAAGCAAGGAGTGAATGAAGTGATAAATGAAAACGCAATAAATGATTTAACAGTCGTTAATCTTGACAGTATTATAAATGGTGCAAGCGAACCAATATGTTTAGAGTATTTAAAGAATCATACAAGTCATGTAGAGTGTACTATAAATACTGATATAGTAGCATGGTTCTGGGAACATATTAAAAAGCATTACAAAAATAATAAATTCAAAGAAATATTCTTTTTGCTTACAGGATTAAAGTATGTATCCATTTGTAGCACTTACAGGCATAATACATGTTTTTATGTTATTTTAGATCGAGATATAACAGACTGCAGCATGGAACTTTTTAGTAAGAAATTATATTTACCTATCAAGCTAAATGAAGAACTTTTAATAAAATCACTGAAAAAGCTGATTGATTTGCTATATTTGGAATACCAAAAATATTCCCAAGATAGATTAATTAATGAAGATTGACTTTTTTACATTATTTATTAATAATTTCGTATGCGCTTTTTATTTAATAAATCCACTTTCTTCCTCAATTGTATTTTTTTATATTTACATATCTAATAGTTTATTTTTGACAAAATAAATAATGATATTGATATGCACATATCTGAGATCTGGTCTTATCTCATCTCATAGCAGTGTAAAATAATTTATTAATAAATATATGAAATATAATGTTTAGATATTACTATAATTTTGTCGGTGAAGAAATGAACATCAATGAGGTAATAGGTTTCAGAGACGATGCAGTATTTAGCATTCAATCAAAGTAATACTGGGAATTTTGATTTTTTAATACATATTAGAAGATATTGTTCTTATATGATTTTAAAGTTGTATTTTAAAACTCATATTATATTCACATTATAAAAGCAATGCATGCTGATAGAATTTTTGATTGTAATAGATAACTTATACATTGTTTCAATAAAGACTATTTATTTAATTTTAATTTAGTTTTAGTGTCTGTAATAGAATCTAATGGCACTCCATTGTTTAAGTTTTTTATTACCTTTTCAATTTAGTAACTTGTTTCCAGCATATTCCCAATACTTTAAACGTTAATGATATGAATTAACAGTTTTATAAATGAGGAAAATGTGTGCTTTTATGTTAATGTGATATTTAATTCATATCTTTTTCATATCTTTGCTGTGATATAGCTTAGAAACAATATTGATTTTATATAATAAATTAAGCTCATTGCCAAGATATCATATTTTTCTTTTTAACAATTTAAGTTTATCTTTGTAAGCTATTAAAATTGATTCTTTATAATTTCATCGTAAACAAATACATCTGATCTATTACGCTTCGCTAGATATCAAATTTTATTCTGCTATGAACACGAATTTCAAATCTTTCATTTTTAATAATCATCCATATAAAATAGAATCGCAATTTTAACTGCAAAATACAATAAATTTAAAATCAAAACATATTTGCATTTATTAAATTCGGTATATTTCTTGTTATATTGGTTTACATGTATTTTTTCGATCTGGTAATCAAATAATCTGTTATTAATTTTTATTTTATAGCAATCTCTTTTCATGGCAATAAATATTCTTATCTTACATTTAGCAGTATATTGCTTCATCATGAGAATCGATGTATCCTGCTTGATCATAGCGAAGAGTTTATAAGGCAATCAATTTATTGATGTACGATCTGTATTATTTTTTATGGAATGTCCTATTGCTCATTTTATTATATAAATGTATTTGCTGCGTATTATAAAATATTTTTAAGAAATTCCTTAAAAGGAATACTTGGCATGAGGTGGATAAAATGATAGGAATTAGTGCTTTATATACTTTATTTATTAGAATTCCTCTGTTTTAAAAAGTACGTTTTTATATTTATTCAGTATTTTCCTTAGTCGAAAAAGCATGCAATCATTTTTCATTTTAATGATATGTAAATCTCTTCTCAATCTGAGTAATGAACACGACAATCAGACAACTAAGACTAAAGTGAATTTTATATCTAGCAAGAGCATGATGTATATTGTAATTTAGCGCAATGAAGTAAGTCCAATTTTCAAGATATTGCAAGCTATTATTGTACTTCAAAAAGAATAGTATGGTATTTGAGGTAATAAATACATTTTTATTGAGTTCTGATTTGCATATCTTGCCATTAATTCGATTATTATCTCATCGGATAAGTTTTTCATAATACCACTTAATTTTTCTTAAGAATATTTTCTGTTTTTGTAATGAAGAGCAGCAAGTATTTTACAAATAAAGTCGTTTGTCACGAATGTATTTTGTTTAAATTTAAACTTATATAAGTTCTGGACTTTCCTATCTATGATCACGACAACATCGTGTAAGAAATCAATATACATTAACGAAGTATTAATTAAAACTATTTTTTAAATTATTACTTGCTTTTATAGATAAGATACTTGTGCTTAAATGATATGACTTGATAAATACTTCATTAAAATCATTTTGATAAATTAAACGTATTATTTTAACTTTTTTTTCGTTAGTATTATATTTTGAATTTATTTGAATATAAGATATGTTTTTTAATTCTAGAAAATTTTTCGAGTTTACATTTTACTTTCTCATGATCTTTTTTAAAATATGTTTGCTAAACTATAAAGTTTATATGTTATCTTCGGCTTTTGTTATAAAATCATTTAATTTGTTTATATCTATTTTTTATTTTCAAAATATTCGTTCAGTTAGAAAAAAAGCTATAACTTGAGAATACTACTATATCATGATAAGACCAAAATAAAATAAGATTTAGACATATTTTTTAGTAGATGATTAATAAAATTTCATAGTATAAAGAGAAAAGTATATTTATATTACCTGTTGCTTAAGATATCTTACAAATATTTAAAAAAATATGCTTAATACACAAATTTTATTTTATTTGTTTATTAAAAAAAGCAATGCATGATAATTCATGTATTGACACTCTTCTTCGTTTAGTCAATGGATGATCCTGGCTGACTGTTTGCATTAATCATATTAATACGACTCTTAAATCTTTCTTTTACTTCCCCTCCTGGTCATTTAGAAATTGCTTTGCAACTGTTTCTTAGCATTTAATAGATACCAGCTGGCATTAAGCTATCCAAAAAAAACAATTTTTTAGAATTAGTTAAATTTGTGTTGTTTTTCAATAACTACCACATGTTCTTGTTTTTCTTAATTCTATTTTATCTCTTTTTAACCAGTTTTATTTCAGTCAATAATTCGATTACTTTATTAATTAACAAACAAAATTTATACTCAACATAATGAATTTTTTAATGATAAACAATTTTGCATTAAAAATAAAATATCAAACGCATGTTAATGAAAAAGTAACATTAGGAGTTGTTTAATATATACAAATTGCCAAACTCAATACTTGTTGTTTATGCAGACATTTAAAGCATAATAAAATGTTTTGTTTAAATTGAATATTTATATTAAGTATTTTAATGTACGGAAGAAGCATTGAGGATGACATAGACGTAAGAAATCGAGTAGAAGATGCTGTGAAAAGATTTGGAGAAGCAAGTGCCACTGGATGCCGACCATAGGCCATAGAAAACGAATAACATAATACCGACCCTTTATTTATTATATGCTGTGTTACATTTATAATATTTGGTTATTTAATATATATAATCTTTCTTATTACACCTAATATTTATATCAGGTATTACATATCTATATTCATTAAATGTAATTTACTGCTCTCCATCCGATATTTTAATTTACCAGTTTTTTAAAATAATTCTATCAAACTTCAATTATCCACTAAGTAAATTATTAAGATCATTAAAATACAAATATCCTTTTTAATATATATTAATTATGGGTGATATTTAATCAATTAAAAGAAACTACAATTTATTATCAGATCAATAATATTACGATTTATTCTTTATCTTCCGCCTAATATTTTATGATGAAGAGTAACCAAATTATCAGAATATGATTCAATATTATTCATTCTATCCTCCACAAAACAACCTAAAACATCTGTTTCTATTCCACCACATCCTTGCCCAATGATATACACATCCATCCAATCATCATACCAACTACGAATATCATCTACTACCCTATTAAGTACCATCCTTTCTTCGCTGTTATCATCATAAATGCTCTGCATTAATTCATTATCAACACCATTTCCAATATATACGAATATTTTCAATCCATTCTCGATTATATAAATTTCACCATCGCCAATATTTTTATAACTCAAACGAATTGATTTGATATTTTCTAATTTTGATTCAACAAAATAATCTGTAAAAAGAAAAGCACGAGGATAATAAAAACGCAGTACTCTTTCGACAGACCAAGAACTCATGTCAATCTTCTTAAGATTCTTACAATATGCCTGCACTAAAACAGGAAGTAATTTTATACCATCAGGTATAACTAATTGCATATTTGATGCTTGTTGAGAGCACTTATTTCTATAAAACCTTAATGATCTGATAAGACTTTCTTCCATTAATTCGCCGTTTTTTTTCACTAGAACAGAAAATATCGTGTCAAAGCACATATCGTTATATATACTGGATACTTTATAAGAGCTATTAAACGATTGATTTAAGACCAATAATCTCTTTTTACCTTCATAATTGGTATAATTTATTATGGCTTGTAAGTATATTTTATCTCCTTCTTTTATGGTCTCATCAATGTTAAAAATATATGAAACTGTTGATTGATTATCCATTTGTACAAAAAATATGCGGTGTAAGGATTCGATACTTGTATCTCCATATACAGATTGTTTAGTTAAAGCATTAGATGTCTTTACCTCAATTGAAACCCCAAAAGCACTTTTTCTGGTTCCCAACGCATAGAGATGATGCTTTAGTGGCTTGCCATCCACTGTCTGATCTTCCATCTTATATATTTTTCCTCCTGTCTCCTTTATAAGATTGTTAATGCTTGGAGGAATATTAATATTTTTAGAGACAAACAAATTGATAGAATTACATGAATGGTGTAATTTTTCAATTATAACTGGTAGACCTGTTATTTCTGGTAAGGTGTTGAGAATAAGAGCACTTTTCCCAGCAACCGCATAAGAAGATAAATCAGCACATATCTGTAAAGCATTACTAAGTACTTGTGGAACAAGTGTAGTATGTGCACCTATCTCGAGTTCTTTTATCAAGCCTCCGATCTCGTCTTTCGAATCTATAAACACGCTTGGGGGAACGAATGGGAGTGAATCCATTAGAACATGGCGTGTTATTCCGTCTTGGTTTATGCTGAGTATTTCCAGCTGTGTGCTAGCCAAAAGCACTGCAAATTTTCTATAAAGAAATTGAAATTCCTCTGAAATTATTAAATTATGCATCGCATGAATAGAAATTTTTAAATTATGCGGAGAAGAAGCATCGAGTACAAAAATAAAAACCGGAGTTGTGATGATAGGTGATTGAAAATAATCAGAATCCACGATCGCATCTTTGGGGATGCGTGGACGACTCGTAGACTGTGCCGGATAATCTGCTGTAGAATGACGAAGTGCCTGATGGCGGCCTTGTAATGTATTGCAATAACCGCATATATTGCAAATATATTCTGTAAACAACTCATTTACTATGCTTAGTTTGTTTAAATAAGATCCACATTCAACACATTCTACAGGATTCGATAGTTCCATGGGATCACTCTTAGAATTAAAAGGATGAAGTGTGATGGCAAGAGGTATACCAACAGAGGATAATAAGGAATTATCACATGGAATAGTATACATAGTAGATCTAAGAAGATGAGGAGAGCAATTACCACTCTCTATTGGAAAGAACTGGGTGGTTGAATGAGGAGGAGGTGGCGTGAATGTGTCATAACTAAGAAATATACGTTGATTCCGTGCAAGTTCGTCCGGAAGTGATGGTGTTTGAGGATCAATAAGATTATTTTGATTTCTTTGTTGCATCGAATAACCTTTAGGAAATTCCTTCGGGTATGAATTATCAGTTCTTTGAATTGGATTCATTTGGGGTTGAATATTTTAATATAGAATAATAAAATTTTGTATTTAACTTTTTTATTTGTGACAGCTATAAATATATTTAATCAAATAATTCTATTTAAAATGTCTTTATAAGAAAAATTACTAGTTAACAGTATAATATAATATTTTATATATGATGTAAATGTTATTTCAGGTTAATAAGCCATTTAAAAATGTCTTTATAAATTTGTTTTATAAAAATTAAAATACTGTGAAGTTTTATTTATATTATAATCTTCTTATTTTATGAGTGAAAAATAATTAAAGGTCAATTTTATTCTTCTATTAACTTATTACTAAAGCATATGATTAGTTTTTAAATTAAATTCTTAATACACGTAAATTTATGTGGTTATCATGGAAAATATAAAAAATATACTAGTAGATAATTTGATCCTTTTAAAATGCTATATATTATCATACTTTCTGTTTTAGCTAAGCTTTTATAACTGTAAAATGATTTATAACTGTATATAATAAGATTTATATAAAATCAAGTTATGCTATTTATTGAAGAAATTTGAAAAATTAATTTATTTGATTCGATTAATATCTTAGAATAAAGATGATATAAATCTTAAGGATATATGTTATAATTATATTTAACTCATCCATATGATTATAATGTAAAAGATAATATATTTATTAATAACATATAAAATAATTATTTATTTATAATACAATTATATAAAATTTCTAATACTATTTTGATGATAAGAATATGATATATTAGCTATATATAGTTTTTTGTCTATTCTTTATTTAATAATGCTTTCTCTTCTAAATATTTATCTATTCGTTTAATATATAGTCTATGTTCCTCATGGCAGTTTTTCATTCGGCAAGCTTCAACAAAAGACTTAATAAGAATATAAAAACCAAATAATAAAATTTCAATAATTAAAGATGTAGTAAATGTAATATTAAAACATATATTCAGCAAAATATTAATAAATAATAATACTGATAAAGAAATCATAAGGGGTATTTAATATTTCATTTTTAACTAATTATAAGCTCATATCAAATAAATATTATATTTAATTTCTTTATCGGGTATTTTATAAATGAATAGGTGTTTGGTATAGGATTGATCTTATATTAAGAAAAGTAGCGTGTATGTTTTGGTAGGATTCAATATATTAGAATTTAATAACTGCAAAGAATAATATATATGTATATTTAAATATTATGATTAGATATTATATGTTATGTATCATTTGATATAATATCTTTTTAATATCTGTTCTGTTTAATGTGTACGGTAATTAAATCCTGAAAATTTCCTTTTATGGATCCTTTATTTTAATGTACACAACAATAAAGCCAATTCATTTTGCTTACAAAATAATTTTTTTTTCTGTAATTCATTATACAAGCACTTTGAAGAAATAAATCAATCTGTAGCAATTAAGTAAATATTAACATAAAATGTGCATGCTATAATATGAATTTTTTATAATTGATTATATATTTAAGGGTTATGAGAGCATTGAGAAGGCATGCACGTAAGAGATCGAGTAGAAGAGGGAGTGAAAAGATTTGGAGAAACAAGTGCCACTAGATATGCCATAGAAAAGAAAGGCAAAGAATAACTCTTTAAATAAATAGAAATTTTGTATATAAATAATAATTAGATATTATTTGACCGTTATAACCATAATTTTGTCCGAAATGACGCTAAACTAGGACGAGAATTTACTAGTAATTTTGGGTGTCAGAAGCTGCTGGACAAGTACAAACTTGGAATTCAAGTCCAAAACTGCTGATCCATATGTGTGTGTTTTGCAGATGGCCAACTTACCAATTTTCTTCATTCCTCTTCAGAGGTGGGAGTTTTAGAGGTTTGTTTAAAAGCCATTAAGTTTCACACATATATGGCATTTGGTTAATGCACCCATTACCAAATTGACAACTCACGAAAATATCCTAAGCTCTATCTAGAGCAAAGGAGGCGCATCTGGAAAAACAATGAATATAGAAATATAA
>SBIQ01000169.1:0-19339 GCA_014805555.1 Astathelohania contejeani | reverse complement strand
TCTACAAAACACACACATATGGATAGACAGTTTTGGACTTGAATTCCAAGTTTGTACTTGTCCAGCAGCTTCTGACACCCAAAACTACTAGTAAATTCTCGTCCTAGTTTAACGTCATTTCGGACATATGTAAATAGATATTATTTAAAAAATAGTAATATATACTTTTGGGCCTAAAAATAGCTTTGGATCAATAATTTTTAAAAATGGAGTATATAAATATCTAAGTGTTATGAAATTATAATAATAATGTATGCGACTGACATTCGTAATATTAGATATAACTTTTTTGCAATAGTAGATAGGTTGTGTGGATGTAATATCAATTTTAACTAATAATTAAGTACCTCAGTTCTCTTATGGATTAGCAACCGTGTTAAATACTTAAATCCTGCTAATTTCTTAATGCTGAGTTATGGCATATGCTAGATTTTTTATACATAAGATGCGTTTGCAGCCGGGTGTAAAAAGAGATCATACGTTGAAAATTGAAAGAGCATTTTGCTGAATAAATATGAAAACTAAATATAAGTTTATTTATAAATGAGAAATAATGAATATTTAAGTTATTTAACAATAGCAACTAATTAAGAAGTTGAGAAGAATAAGAGAAAAAAATCTAAATTTCATAAGTACCACGATGTTAAATATTCTTATGTTTCTGAAAAAAGTATGTTGAACACTCATCAGATGTGGCAATATAATGAATTTAATTAAAAATCGTTGCATGAGAAGTCATATAGAATTTATGACAGGTGATATTGAGAAATTCTTCTTTTATATGAATCACAGAAGAAAAATTCTTATACCGAGGCAAGTTATTATTACATTTAAGATTGTATATTTTGAAAAAACGGTGTTATACAAGCCAACAATGCGATAAAGCAAAATAAATCGAGCAATTACTTTTTAATGGATGATTGAATGCTTAGCAATGATCACATTAGATATGATAATACACTAAGATGAATTTACTTTTTTTTGTAAATACAGCTCAAAATTCGAAGAAAAATAATTATACTAAATTCAGGAAGATCTAAATATGTTTGACACAATAAAAATAACTGACATTTTAGTAAAGAACAAAAAACTTTATATTTTATTGTAATGAATATGTATATATTTAGATACATCAAATTTTATATATTCTCCAGTCTATAACCATTAACGCAATCATTTTTTGATCTCGCTAGAACAAAATTTAATTTCTAATCATTTCAATGTTTCTTTTATATCCAATAACGTCAATCATCTTTTTTAACACCATCAAATACATATAAGTTTCGCTATTTGGCGTTAAATCAACCATCTTTTGATAACTTATATAGTGTTTAATCACTATATTTCCATATTCATCGTATATCTGATTATTTTAGTCTTGGCTTTATCTAAATTAATTTGCAAAAATGCCATAGTTTTTTTTTATTTTAAACTGCTTAAGCTAAAAACAGACCCGATATATTTATTTATGATAAAAGATGATAATATTGCTTAGATGGGAGTAGTTATGTCAACCAAAGACAATCTACAAATATTCAAAACGAATAAGCTCAGTTATTTTGATGAATGGATTTGACTTGTCATACAATGTAAAAATCATGATAATGATTCATATTATGATATGAACATGATAGTACATAGACATTACATGTTCTGTCTATTAAACATCAAACTTACGATAAAAACATGCATTCAATTTAGAGTACTAAAAAAATACTTGAAGATATATTACAAAAGTACAGGAAATTAATAGTTATAGGATGAACATAAAAGATAAAAAAGAAGAATATATAAAAAGGTAGTATCATGATATAAAAATTGCAAGTGATTATAAAAAATACAAATAACATCTTTGCACTAACTCTTTAACATACAGAATATCAGAAATTTTTTTTTGTTATAGATTATTAAATAATATACTCAATAGAAATTGATGTTTGTGTTTATATTATATGAAAAAAAAATAATTTAAGTTCTTTTCTTAAATTTTTTCAAAAAAAAAATATTATTTTAATAAAGGACTTTATATGCTTCTTCAATTACTAAATACGCTAAAAAAATATAAAAATATTTCATCAAGACGAGCAGCGATCTTGAAAGTTGAAGAGCAAAACAAGATTCACCTCTCTCTTATATACCAATACCTCAGGTCAAAGTACACACTGAAAGACGTTTCTACCAAGAGTCTTTTGAATGCTCAGCGTAAGCTCCTTTATGACGAAATCAATAAGAAAAAATTTATGAAAAGTTATATAGAGCCCGCTCAAATGAGCATGTTAGTTCAAAAGACTCTTCTACTTGGATGAAATATGGGAATATTGATCCTCGTGCTGAAGGAATTTATTACTATATCTAAGATAGAAACGTTTTTTAGAGAGACGATGCTTTACTATGCCAGCATTGTGGTAAAGCCAAAAAATCAATCGACCATCTGGCAACAGTTTGTGATCGAATGCTTGGCCATGACTATACGCGAAGACATAATGAGGTACTTAGGTGTATTCACCTTCTACTCGCGAATAAGTACGGCTTTAAAAAATCAAAAAAATCACGAACTCATTCAGTCCAGGAGGTCATGGAAAATGAAAGAGCCGAAATTCGGGTCGATACAAGGATAAGGACTGATATCCTAATAAAAAATAATAGATCAGATATATTTATTTATGATAAGAAGGAGAATGAAATAATATTAGTTGAAGTTGGTATAACGAGCCAAGATAATCTCCGAATTGTTGAAACAGAGAAAAAGAGGAAATACGACGTTTTTGCTAATAAATTAGGCTTGCTATACAAAGCAAAAACTAAAATAATACCTCATGTTATGACATGGGATGGTGTGGTAACCAAGTACCACAGGAATGATCTAAAAAAATTAAATATAACCCCTACGATAGAGGCATACATCCAATCGACGGTACTGAAGAAAACGCTCGAAACCATATCACTTGAGTACAGAAGAAGCATTGAGGATAGCATAAACGTAAGAGATCGAGTAGAAGATGCTGTAAAAAGATTCGGATAAGCAAGTGCCACTGGATGCCAACCGCAGGCCATCGAAAAGAAAGATAAAGAATAACACATAGCATTAACCCTTAAATAAATGATTATAAGGAATTTAATTCAAGAAATATTTAAAATTTAAAAAAAAATGAAAAGTATCAAGTTATTGAAATTTATTTTTGAAAAAAGTCAAGCTGCAAGTATAAATTAAAAATCGTGAAATACAAGTAAAAACGATTAATAGCTAAATTTATTTATCTGGCTTAATAACCGTTTAAAAAGCATAGTATTGTAATTATTTGGCAATATCAGACCTTACAGGATAAAAAAACATAAACAATAAAATTTTTATTGATACATCTATTTTTTTGGTTTAACTGGTCCTTTAGAAACTTCTCTCCAATCGGTACTTAATACTGTACCGTTACTTTCGACTATAGATTTATTCATTGCCTTTCTCGTTTCCTCATCTGCATTTTCATAGATTTTCATTAATAATCCCATTGCATCTGTTGCTTCCTCATCTTCCTCACTTACTGGATCCAAATCGAATCTAAATTCTGGTTTTTTCACTGCTCTATTCCAATCACCCCAACGCTCTGGTATTTTTTTCTTTAATTTTATTTCAGTGCTATCGTCTTTATAAACAATACTTTCTGGTGGATTTATAATTCCTTTAGGAAATCTAATAATAGCATTTTCATAAAGTAATAATTCCGTTTCCGAAATCAATTTCGGTTCTAACTTATCTTTATTCTTATAGATAATCACTATATATTCTCGAGTTTCGAAGTATTCATAATCCATGGGTATATCAAAAATTTAGTAAACTTTGATCGAATTTATGATAAATAATAGAAATTTAATTGCTTATATATATTAATTATGAAAAGATTCGGAGAAGCAAGTGCCACTGGATACCAACCGCAGGCTATTGTAAAGAAATACAAAGAATAACATAACATTAATTCTTATCTTGTAAATAAAATCATTGTTATTTAGGTAACTAATATTATAAGCACACTACTATTTTTTTATAAAATACTACTTTTATTATCAATAAATACCAGTTGAAGTTATGGAAATCTATATTGCTAATACTTTACTTATAATTGTTATGCTTTCGTTAATTTATACAAAATTTTCTGATTAGCGAAATACAAATTATCTGAAAATGCCATAGAAATAAGTACCGGCATTGACTTTATTTATAAGCTTTTCTAAGTTTTGAAATATTTCTTGTGCTACAAAGCAATTTTATTGTATCCAGGGATAATATTTATTCTAAAATTGTTTTAAAGCGCAAATAAAATGTTCGAATAAATTGTCTTTTCATAATTATATATTTTCATCGGATTTGTATCTAGATTTATAACACCCACATGCAAATCAATTTTTTATTTTCTATGTTTGCCTAGACTTAATAACAGCGGAAACACTTTATTCAGAGTAAATTTGTTTGTTATCGTATAATCATGTTATTAATTTTTGTTTTGAACGATTATTATTTTCCCCATAACTCATATGAATAATCATTTAATGAATGCTAAAAAGTAATCTTTAATATATTCTTATAATACATTCCTATACTTAATTTTAGTATATTCTATCAAACATATAAAATTTCATTTTGAACTATCTTGTTTGATTTATATTAAAACACCGATTACCTGTTTATAGTAAAAATATGTAAATATTTTATTTATATAGCTAAACTTTATTTTATAGAAATATTTAATAGTATTTTAAATGTTTTAATGCCGTGTTTGTTTCTTTGTAGAAATTTATATTATTTTCACCCAATTCGACCGAAATGACGTTAAACTAAAACGATAACTTATTTGTAGTTTTGGGTGTCAAAAACTGCTGGACAAGTTCAAACTTTGAATTCAAGTCCAAAGCTGCTTATCCATATGTGCGTGTTATGTATACGGCTAACTTACCAATTTTCTTTATTCATCTTTAGAGGTGGAAGTTTTAGAGGTTAGTTGAAAAGCCATCAAGTTTCATATATATATGGAATTTGGTTGATGCAAACATTACCAAATTGACAACTCAAGAAAATATCCTGAGCGTTATCTAGACTAAAGGAGGCGTATCTGTAAAAACAATGAATACGAAAATATAAAAACAGAACCCGCGCCTAAATTAAACCAAGGCAACACGCAGACGTTCTGATTATATTAGATGTTTTGCAGTAGTGTGATTCCGTCAGCTGCACGGCTCTGTACGCTTACGAATAACACTAACATGAGAAAAATGCCCTGGTTTGATGCCCAAAGTACCGGGCTATAGGTATTCTGTTTTGCTTGCAAGGTAAATCCGTCTCCGATAGACGGTATAGGATTTGACTAACAGCGGTATGAGTACTTAAGAGGAAAAGATTGTCTCAATTGAAACAGTCGCTACACTGGGTAAAGAATATTATTCCATATATAAAAAGAGCCTCTAGAGTATAGCCAAGGAAGAATAAATCGTGAAATATTTCGTTTAAATACAGCTATAATATTTTTATTCACACGTGCTTAATGTGTTACTAAGGGAATATCCAAAGCCATTATAACAAAGAAATTTATAGGTCGAATTTTATGGGTTTATATTTCATTTTATGTATAAAAAATAAATAAAACAAAATCAGAAAAGAATGAAAAAATAAGCACCCATGGAAAACTACTTAGTAGATAATACAATACCTATTGAAGCACGAATCAAAGCTCTTGAAGAATGGAAGAACACTGGTGAAGCATTCGAACAAGTATATACATCAGATGCATTTGCTGAACGTTTTATTCCATTTACTGTGCAGGTATTGCAAACCTTTAAACCAGAGAAACAAATTTCGAAACAAAAAAATGAATATCGTAAATGCGTTTTAAAATTTTTACTGAAAATAAAATTAATAAATCATAAAAGCTTGATTGACCTCGTATATTTATTAAGAGACACTATGCAAAACGATACTTTAGAAAATGTTGAGTTAGCTATTAAATATTTATCGCGTACAATAATAAAATATGAACTAAGTGAAACAACAGTAATACAATTATTAGGAGGAGTTTGTAATATTGTTAGCATTTCAGCTAAAACAATAATGTCACTGAATCAGACAGACATGAGCGAAGCAATACTTTTGCTTTTAGAAGCTATTCCATTCATGGCTTTAATTGTTAAACGTTATAAAATTTATCCTAGTGAAGTACGCAATATTTGGGATGAGCTTTGTGCTTTTGTACGCATATTCACCAATACAACAGAAACTGCAAAGTATTTTTATTCCAATGAGCCATTAATGATAGAAATTATAAAAATACATTTTCAAATATTAAGATTTTTGGCCGAAATAATAGCTGTTCCCACTAATAATGATGAATCACTCAAATCTGGATTGGCGGAACTTTGCATTTACCTCCTCACAATAATTCCTGAAACTATACGAGAATTTAGAAAAGATCTTTTTAATCAAATACACGTGTTTTGTAAAAATTATAAATCTGTATTTGAATCTTACATTGAAATTATAATACAAGAGGATCTTTTTTTGAAATCAAATTCGCAATCTTTAAATATGGCTGGACTTTCTATTACAGTAGAACTTGTAAAATACTACGCTTCCAATATCACTAAGGAAACCCTTTTTAAAGTTTTAAATAATGTTGCAATAGCTGTTGAAAAACAATTGGGGATAATAAAAATTGCAAACTTGGAAATTATTCATAGTTCTGTCAATAACACTCTAATTATACCTCCGAAGCTAGAAAAGAATCAATTACCTAAGATTAACCTTACTATGCAGACAATGAATAATTTAAAGCTCACCATTACAGGAATCATACAACTTAACGATATATTTAACACTCAAAATTTTTCTTATTATGACAAACACAATTTTTATATGAAAAGTTTTTATGAGTTAATGAAAATATTTCATTTTTTAGCAATTTATAGCCAAACTATAAAAAACGAAGAAAGAATTGAAGCTAAAAACCAAGAAGAAACACATTATGATGAGATAAAAGAAATAAAATATGTAGTAAGACTGTTAATACGAGGATTAAAGAACATAATACAAGAATTTAGTATGATTAAAGGAGGAACACCATGTGTTACCGTATTTTCAGTCAGATGTTTTAATTATGAGGACTCAGAACAATTTATTAATCTTTTTAAAGACTCGCTTAAAATGTTTTCATCTTCAATTTTTTCTTCTGAAGAAAATGAAGCTTTACAAGAATTTTATTCTATATTTATTTTTCTTGAAGAAAATATATTCCATGCTGTTATTAAAACCAATATAAAAGATATATTATATTATACTCAAAGGAATGCTATACTTTTTGAAATGTGGAAGATTTATCTTTCTATTCCTAGGATAATTGGGTTTTTTACTCATTCGATGTTTAATGAATTATTACTTTCTATTACATCTAAGCATAAAGAATTTTATATTAATGCATTCAATATTATTTTCAAAACATTTAGTATGTTTCCTGATGAAATAGAACCAGTGCTATTATCTAAAACAGAGAATATTTTAAATACATTGTTGACATTGGACAATGATAAAACATTTTATTATACAATACTTAAGAATTTCTTTTATCACCTTAATCTTCTCGTGGGAAAATTGTTTGGTGTATTTAAAATTATAATCAAACGAATTCTTTTTATATTTGAAATTCTTAAAAAAATGATTCATAGACATCCTAATGATGATCTATATTTAGAGCTGCTATTCTTAATACCAATACGAACAAGCTTGTTGCTTTCATATATCAAGCATTTGGCAGAACCTATAACAATAAGCTTGCGTAGAAAAACTCCTTCTCGTATTAAGGCTCTTCAGCTTTTGGTTTTATGTGTTAGCTATTTGCATACAGATTTTATAGAGGAAAATTTAGGAACTTATATTGAAGAAATAATAAACCTTTTAACATTGTGTCTCGAAGACCCATCTACTGCCACAATTGCAGGGCGTATCTTAGGAAAGCTTAGATGTGAAAGTGTCAAATATTTAGAGCAACCCGCCATTCTTGGACCAGATTCATACCAAAGAAGTGAAGTTTATGCACGGCTTGGGGATATAAAAGTAAACATAGATGTGCTAATAGTTCGGGCAATACAAACCATACGTGGGAAATATTTTTATGATGATTATAGAGAGTTCGAAGGTGTAAATTCTGGTATCATTACATTTAGAAAAGTAGAACCAACAATTAAAAACAGTAAATCAGCCAAAGCTAGTTTTAATATTTTAGCAAATTATTTATATTTGGTTTTGGGGTGGGATCAAAAAGGCAGATTTATCAAAAAGAGTGATAATTTACCTGATAGATCGATATCTAATAGACAACTTTTTTATGATTCAATAATAGCATTATTTCAATGCGCAGAATATGAATTTTCAGATGAGGTATATGATCTACTTAAAAATATTTATTTAGATGCATTAAAGCATAATAATATTATTTTGTTTGATGCATTAGTAGAAATTTTTTCATATTCGGGAAAAGTTTATAATTGGGGATGCAGTATTATGAACTTTATTTACAATAATAACTTGGAAAATGAAAATGTGACTAGCATTGCACTTAATAATAATATTACGAATACTTTAAATAATGAAAATACTATAAAAACAATCACAGCAAATATAATTAATGATATTTTCAGAGAGTTTATTAAGAAGTTTATGCGTTTATGCTATTTTAAAAATACACAAAAAAGAAAAGCGGCTATATGTGGCTTACGTTTTTTAGTCAAGAATTTTGACCTGGAACAGGCTTGCTTAGGGGATTTGAGAAGCGAAGTTATTAGAGCATGTTTATTCTATATATCAAATGGAAATGATTCTGATATGGAATATGTCAAAGATACTTTTTATACTATTTTTAGAAAAAATATTTATAATATAAATGACGGTGTAATGTTGCTTCTTATTAATGGGATGTCTCACACTGATGAAAGAATTCGCCATTTATGCCAATCCTGCTTAGAATATATATCTGAGCTTAGAAATATTGATCAATCAGAACTACTCTCGGATTATCACAATGTTATTATCAGAAATACTATTAGCTTAGATTTCAATGCACTCACATCTCTACAGCAAATAGCAATAATAGATAGTACAGCATATATCCTTACACTTAGGCCACCACTTCTTTCCTATGATTCATATTTACATAGCTTTATAAGCCGAGTATTAGAAATAGTGATTACAAATAGCGATAGCAAAAACAAATATATTTATAAATTTCTTCTTACAATTCTTAACTTAAAAGGATATCTTGAAAAAATTCTTCTGATTTTTTTTGAAGGGTTATTTAGTGGAGAGAGCGAAATTGTGGAGATTTGCGAAAAAGGTTTAAAGCAAGCTATGATTTATCAACCAAATGAATCTAGAGAAATTATATTAAAAATCCACTCACCTTTAGTTAATCGATTCATTCAAGAAAATCCCAGTGTTTCTATTTTAAACAATTGTTTAAAAATTGCAGAAATTGATAATTTGGGTTTTAAAAAAGAAATTGGGGATAAATGTTTAGAAATTTTAAGAAGGAGAAATCCCAAATATGATAGAGATGACGAAATAATAATTGGTGCTTTTCAACTTATAACCCTTCTTCCTTGGCATAAGTATGAGGATGGTGTTGGAAGAGCGCAAATATTTGCAAATGTTTCTGTGGAAATTATTGAAACTCTTATTTATTTAGAAAGAAAAAGGAAGTTTTTTTCTAATCCTATCTTAACAAAATATTTTCTTGAATATGCAGAAAGAAACTACCAATATATTATTTATATTATGCTTAGCAGGATTAATGAAGTGATAATACTTCATGCATTTATGCAGGTGTTAACTACACCAGTTCGTTCTTGGTGTATAAACCAATTAAAAGGATTAGCAGAACATGGATTTAAAATGATAATAACTGATAATAGCATGAATGATATCGGGAAAATTCAGGTGTATCCTTACGAAAAAATAGATTATGTAAATTTATTTTATCTCTTAGATTCATTAGAGTACGAATTTAATGATAAAGAATTTCATCTTTCGATACTACTCTTAAAAGAACTAAAAGAAAGATTTCGAGATACAATACCCTTAATTAATTTTATTAGAAAAAATATAAACAAACTAAATGGAGAAAACATAAATTATCTTTATGAAATTGAACCAGAATTTATATTTAATGAGAATCCAATCAAGTTGGTGGGACTTTCTAATCTTAAAGATATATCAAGAATTAAATTATTAACTAACATCAGAATGTACTATAATATAAATAGCATTCATACTAATGATATTTCTATACTTGAGTCTTTCATAACAATGGAGAATTCCAATAACTTATGGTTGCTTAATCTCATTGAAATATTTTATGAAAATGATATTAAATCAGATAAAATGATAAAAGAATGCCAAAGATATCTCAACAGTCCTAATATTATTCATTTTGCTTCATTGCTTTATCTTTCCAAGTATAAACCTGAAAAAAAATATTTTGAAATATCTTTGCTCTCAAACTTTGAATATAAAAAATATACTCTTCCTGCTTTGATAAACTTAGCAGATCATTTTTCTTCTTTTGAATTTGAAAGCCTGATTTTAATTCTTCTCAAGACAGAGATATATTATAAGACACAATTTTATATTCTTTACCCACTTATTATGGCCAAACCAAATCTTATAACACGAAATATAGCTATTGAGATTTTGCATATATGCCTTCGATTTTTTAGGAATAACGCCATGGTTTATAAAATGCTAGGATTTAAATTATTTACAGAAATTTATAAATGGTATAAGAATGATGACCCATATATAGATCTTCTTCTTTCTAGTATTTATACTCTTTATTTTTGCAATTCCTTTGTTATCGATGATCCTATATTTGCATCTACTATTAATACTTTCAATCTTAATCTTCTTCCTAAGTTTGTTTTTGTAGAGCAGGATTCCATAAATCTTAAATTATTCTCCCAATGCATAAACAATGAATTGAAGAAAGATTATAAACAATGGTTAAAGGATAGCTTTTATCCATTATTGAAACAGTGTCTTATAGATATGTACGTTACTAAAAATATAGTAGAAGTTATTGAAGTGTCTTTGTTATCTGACAAACTCGATGAATGCATTTCTGAATGTAAGAATCTTAAAACAGCATATTTAATTTTTATGCGTTTGGCTGGAAGAGATGGTTTCGGTGAAAAGGGAATAGCATTGATAGGAGCTTTGCTGGTTTGGATACGTGAATTTGGAAAGAAAGAGTTTATTGAATATATTCCTGATACAATACGAACATATATAGAACATGGATATGATAAAGCTTTACTATGTAAGATGTTTCATGATCTTTTTACTTTGGAAGAATTAAAAGATTTTTTAGTTGCAGAAATGCTTTTAATATTAGAAGATAATACAATAACACAGGAAGATAAGATTTCTCTTGTTATGGCTTCCCATAGTATACAAGATATTTATCTTACCTTACTTCTTGGTTTGTATAAGAAAGGTGAAAATTCTGAAATATTACATAATGGCTTTATTAAAGGGTTAAATTGTGAAGATGAATGCTTAAGAAACCAATTTTATAATTTGTTAGATGGAGATGTAACTTGTGATGTTTATCAAAGGATAAGATATCTTCTATCTTTTGAATGGGAACTTTTTGAGGATGTAAACTGGTTATATTGTTTTACTAGACTATGTCTAATGGCTATTGGGTCAATAAAACTTGAGCCCGAGAAGCTCTATGGAAGTATGGAAGAAGGGAATGTAGACAATCTATCTAATATTTATAAGGAAGATATTTCTTCCATCCTTTTTGAATATCTATTTTATGATAGTGATGTTGTTTATGAAATATTTCCAATCATCTTCTCTGCTATCTTAAAGAATCTTGAGAATGTAGAAATTATAGTTTCTGATTTTGCAAGATTGGTATGGGAAAACAAGTCCATTCCCAGCAAGATCATAAAAGCCTTTATGGAAGCATTTTCTACTATTGAAAATGCATCTATTCCTGAATACGCTGCCTTGGAAATAGGTCATCGGGGAAATGCATGGGCATCTTTACTTATTACTAATAAAAACATGATGAGTAATATATATGAGGAAATAGGTGAGTTAGATTATTATTATGGTTCATGTAAATGTAATGCTAAATTTCCAGAAACTATTACTGCTCTTTCTCTTCAACAGCGTGGGCTCATAACCGAAGCCCAAGCATCTTATGAAACTTTACAAACCCAAGGAAAGGATGGTGTAATATCATTTGATGAAAATGAGTATTCGATTTGGGAGAAAGAATGGATGCGATGTGCAAAGGATTTGCAACAATGGGATCTTATATATTCTGTCGGAACAGCAATTCAGGAACCACGGGTAACTATAGATGCTGCCTGGCGTATGTTTAATTTTACATTAGAAAATGAAAGATTGCAATTCAAAAATCTTCTTTCTTGCAGTGTCTCAGACCATCATCGATTGTTCTATGAAACTTTCCTTAAGCTTTATAGTAATGATGTGGATATTTCTCCTTTATTATCATCTACCATTTTAGAATGCCAACGTTATCCTCGGGGAAGTGGAAAATATTTGGAAAGAATTGAAGAACTTCAGGTTATAAGTGAGATGCAGGATGTCAAACAGATGTTTACAACTATGGATAATGAAGAATTAAATAACACGCTTAGAGAATGGAGGTCTAAGCTTCCTCTTCGCCATCAACCCTATTCTTTCTGGGAAATAAGAACTACTTGGAGACATCATATATTTACTAGACTTAGCACTATACCCAGAGAATCGGAAAGGATTAAAGCAGATACAGAAATAGCAAAGATATGCAATATGCTAGCACTTATATCTCATAGACATCGTCTTTATTCTCCAGCATTTATGAGTCTTGGACGTATATTTACTCTTTCAAATATTGAAGTTGATGATGCTTTTGGAAAAATTTGTGGAGAAATGAAATGTCTTCTTGGAATGAAACAATTTGAAGTAGCGTTAGAGACAGTAAGTTTATCAAATTTAAATTATTTTGAAATTCCACAGCGAAGTGAACTTTTTAGTCTCCATGGGTTATGTTTGGAAAAGCTAGGAAGAAAAGATGAGGCTTGGAGAGCTTATAGTCAATCCAGTCAGTTATATAAGGATAATGCTAAGAATTGGTATCGTTGGTCATTATTAATAGAAAAGAATATAACTAATAATAGTAATATAGCTAATAATAGTAATATAGCTAATATTATGAATTTGTTTGCTGCTTTGCTACGTGTTATCACCCTTAATAATGGAAGATTGGGTAAAAAGGCTTTTTTAAAATTAATAAGATTGTTTGCTAATGAGGATCAGCAAATGATAACCTTATTGAATGAGTCATTGCCTAATGTCAGAATTGACTCATTCTTTTATTTTATACCGCAACTTATTGAATATCTTAAAACAAAAACTTTTAGATGTGCTCAATCAATCCTTTTTGCTATGGCTATCAAATATCCTCAATCAATTTATATTCCTCTAAAATCTGTTGAATCTGAAAATGCTTATCCAATTCTTCAAGAAGCTAAAAGATCTAATGGGTTTTTGCTTTATACTATTGATAAGATACTTTCCTTTTTCCGTTGGAAGCTTTTAAATACTCAATTAGAGGATATTTATGAGCTAACCTTTTCTTTATTTAAGTATTCTATTACCAATGTGGATCAGGTACATGAGTATATACCTAGGCTTACTAGCTTATTATCTTCTATTCCTTCGATAAATCAGGATTTGCTTTCAGAATTTAAATCGGATTTTAGCAAATCCTCTACAAGAATTCATCTTATAGAATTATCTTCTAAATGGTTGGCTGTGTTTAGGAATATGATTTGTTCCAATCCTCCTGAGCATAAGATGGATATTTTATCAGCTTTGATTTCTGGTACTTCCGGCGTAGATGCTATACACGTGTTTGGTCAGTATACAAAATTAAATAGATCTCCTTCTGGTTTTGTAGGTATTGAAAGCTTTGAACTTCTTTTTACTATGCCGGGGGAGAAACAATTTGTGATTCTTGGTGATGATGGAAAGAATTATCGCTTTTCTTATGTTGAAAGCGGATTTGATGATCAAGTGGATCGATATAATCAGTTACTAGATTATGTGTCTCAAGAATTCAATTATCGCACTGGTATAACTTATTCTCCTTTAACGGTCATTGAGTTAATTAATGGATCTAAACTTGTGGCATTAGGTGAAGCTTATGTTTGCATGAATGATATTTTGGAAGATTATTGCTTAAACAAGGGATTATCAGTTTATGCATTAATGCAGAAGTTTGTTGGTAATGAAGACAAGTCTAAGCTTTCAGTTTATTTATCTATGCTGGAGTCTGTCGATAATAATATTTTAGAATCTTATTTTAGAAATTTGTTTGTTTCTAATAATACTTTTTTTATATTCAAGAAGAGAGCATTAATTTCTTATTCCTTTTGTACTTTCATGAATTTATTGTTTGCAGTTGGAAAACGTAACCCGGAACATATTGGATGGGAGTTGTTCACTGGACAATACATAGAGTTTTATTCTGCTCCAGGCTATGATGAAAATGGAATGTTCCTTAATGAAGAAGCAGTGCCTTTTAGACTTACACCAAATTTGCAGCATATGTGGAAAAAGGAGGGAATAGAAGGACCCTTTTTTTCTGTAGGATACAAGTTGATGAGTATGCTAAGAGAGTGGGATATTTTTTCAGATTTAATCTGGGTTGTATTATGGGATGAACTAAGAATGAGGGAGAATGTAGGGCTAATGAATGATAGAATAAAATATGTGAATGAGAAGGCAAGAGAAATATTGGAATGTGATGGTAAAATAGGTGAAGATATCAAAAAAGCGACAAATCCTGAAAATTTATGTAAAATGAATGTTTTCTGGCATCCCTGGTTTTAATAAATAAGTTTATTTACATTATATAAAAGAAGAATATTGGAATTAGTCAAGTTTATATATAATTTTATATACATCTTATAAAAATTTTGTTGTAAAGTCTAGGAAAATGCGTTATAATATGAAATGCTTTACTAAGGTGAAATGATGTGTAATTAATTTTAACCTGAATTTTAGTTGTTCTTCGGCATAATAAATCATACAAAGATTATGCATAAATGATTATGCAAAATCGATATTTTAAGCACTATAAAAGAAAACATTTAAAAACAGTGCAAGGGGATGAAGGGAGTTCAATTAATTACTCTCAAACATCAACTGAAATTTCTAAGATCGCTTCTCGAATCAAATCATAAAAAAATCGAAATTTTATTTTAACAAAAAAAGAAATCAAAAAAAATTTTAAAAAAATAAATATACGATTTTAGCGTAGCTAGAAGTGGCTGGAAAAGGATACGTACTATTTTTGAGAAAATGGTGCAGATAAATCAAAAGGCGAGTTTATTAAAAACAGGAAAGCCAAACAAATAGCATTTCCTCGAGTGTACAAGGAGAAGAATTAAAAATTCTGTTACAAAAATCGACTTAAATCAAGCATCGAGTAATTCTAAACTTTAAAAATTTAATATACCAGTTTTCTAAAAATTTTTAAAACACAGATCTTAAAGATAACAGGGAGATATTATGTGCTAAACAAAACCATGCAATATGCATTCATAATTCTGTCAAAATTATATGCGATGTAGGGCCAATAAAACTTTACAGTGGTGTTATTGATGTAAACTCTGAACCTTAACCAATTATATTAAAATATCAATAATAAAATATCTAATCTGAATACATATATCTTATCATTGATAATAACATACTGGTCCCGAAAATTTGCATCGAAAAAAAATTATTAAAAAATTGAAGTTTTTAATTAAGAAATTCAATTATTATTTTATATTAATCTACGTCCGAAATGACGTTAAACTAGGACGAGAATTTACTATTAGTTTTGGGTGTCAGAAGCTGTTGAACATGTTCAAACTTGGAATATAAGTCTAAAACTGTCTATCCATGTGTGTGTTTTATAGATGGCCAACTTACCAATTTTTTTCATTCCTTTTCAGAAGTGGAAGTTTTAAAGGTTTGTTTAAAAGCCATCAAATTTCACACATTTATTGGTTAATGTACTCGTTGTCAAATTGACAACTCACGAAAATATCCTGAGCTTTATCTAGACCAAAGAAGGCGCATTATCTGGAGAAATGAAAAAATATGAAAATTGAATTTGCGCCTAGATAAAACTAAGGCAACACGCAGACGTTACGCTTATATTGAAATATCTGCAGTAGTGGTGGGACTATGGGTAAGTCGGCTGCACGGCTTTATAAGGATATTAAGACTGGGATGATTAAAGTGTCCTAGTTTGATACTAAAAATACCAGGATACAAATACCCTGCATTGCTTGCAAGGTTTATGTGTCTCTGATGGATCTTAGGGCTGGTACAGAGAGCGTTATGAGCACTTAAAGAGAAAAGATTATTTCAATTGAAACAATTAATACACGAGTCAATAGATTAATTCCATATATGAAAAGAGTTTTTAGAGTATAGCCAAGGAATCTTTAATCGTAAAAGATTTTGTTTAAATAACGCGAGATGTATAATCGATTTAAATAGATTAACAAAATATATTTTTTCATTATAATCAACTTTCTTTATCTTTTTATTGCACAATTTTCGTCCGAATTTTGTTGATTGTCTTCTTAGTTCAATTTTTAGATCTCCTGTTATTCATTCACTAATAAAATATCGATTTATTTATAAATCCAGAATCCTTTTCTAAATTATGTGTTATCACTGTTCCTGTATTAGTAAATGTATTTATACTTTGATCAATATTGGTATATCTATTGTAACAATTTCTATAATCTGTACTTAAATCTTTAATTCTACTTGTGCTTAAAATACCTGAAATTCCTTCGACTATCGCTTTATCTCCTCTACTAAAAGTAAGTTCATCAACGATTGTCAATTGATTATAAAATGATGTGATAAGCATTCCATTAATCGTGTCATGCTTTATATCTCCTACATTACATTGATATTCTGGCCCCACTCTCGTTTTCATGATAGGTTGTCCTTCTCCATCGACCTTATGAAGCATTCCCGTAGTATCTAAAGCAACCAATGAATGCGATCCAATGACTAGTGAAGTAGCTGCTGCTCGGCTTATCGGTGATGGCTTTTCTGTACGTGATTGCGTGTATCTTAAATCCCAGGTCAGAATTGTGCACCCTGGGGTAGTTGCTGCATACAAATTAGGTTTTCCATTAAAAGCTAAAGCCGTTACTACACCACCCGTTTGGAATTGCGTATGATATGTAGGCATTCTAATATCCCATAGTCTGACATAACCATCATGATCCCCTGTTACTATTCCCGGATATTTAGTATGAGAAATACATCTCACTGGATCTCCAATACGTAGACTTATATTTTGTGCCAATACATCATAAATACACATACCGGTTGGAAAGGAACTAAATACTAATTGATGCGGTGATATCCAAATAATATCTGATATGGGTGCATCCGTTGCTTCTATATAACTGCTAATATTTTCGGATTCATTACTTCCAAATGCAATTATTCCATTTTCTGAAGAGAGTGCGAAAATACGTGTTTGAATATTTATATCTCCATGCGTTATCTCAGAAAGCGCGCGTGTATTTCTTTTCCTTTCTCTTAATTTGTAAAGTTTATATGCAGAAAGGTTTGGTGTTTCACGCATATTCTGGGATTGAAGTGTAAATTTATATATTCTGGTGTAAATTTGTTTCTAAAACTAATTTTATTTTTATCAAACAAAATTTTTAGCAAAGTGACTTTAAATACTTTTAAGAATTACTTTTTATAAAAAAACATTCATATATATAAATACACTACATAGGACGTCTTTATATTAAAAACGATACTTATTTTGCTATCTAATTTTACGCTTTAATATGACTAATTGTCAAAATGTATACAAATAGATAATCCTCCACGTATTACTTTATTTATATAAAATCTATTACAATTCGAAAGTTCCTTACTATATTATAGAGACAGTTTTCATATTATAAATAATCTGTGAAGTTTTTTGCTGATGTAACGACTATCTTAATGAAGATATCATTTTCGCTTAAAATATTCCTGCTTTTAGTCTAAGACCGTATAACATATTGTATCAGATAGATATTACATGCAAGATTGGGTACTTTTACATCATTGAAGAATATTTTATCATCTTTATATGAATATATATAAATCCGTGTAGTAGATTTATTCAGATTTTCTATAATGAAAAATTTTAAATAATAAGCAGATTGTTAGCAATTGATTTGGTTTAGTTTTGAAGTTTGTTTATTTTTATTACTTCGTTTTTTTTTTCCTTGAGTCTTTGACTAGCAATAAAATATTAATTAAATTCCTTTTGCCGTAAAACTCGATAGCTTCTTAACTTTGCTCTGAAACTCCCATCTTTAATACGAAATAAAATAATGAGTTAGTTTATTATTTACAAAACATACGGTGGGTATACAGTTTTGTACGAAAATTACATGTTTACAATTGACTGACAGCTTCTTACACCCAAAGCTACTAATAAGTTATTTTCCCTGTCTAAATTTATTTCAGACAATGCAATAAAAATATTTTTTTTTGAAATAACTTTTATTTAATATATTTCTAAAATTTGCAACTTCACGCAATTGTAGACTTTTTCTTGTAAGAGATTAAGTATAATATTAAACAATATAGTATACCATATGCTATTACGGCTGTTTTTAGTTATTCGATGGATAAATATATACTATTATTATACACTCTACTAATCTATTCGCTAATATTTACATCTATTCCTGCTTCCTCAATATAGATTACTTACTGTATGCAATCAGTTGTGAAATATGACGCACCTAAATATATTTTCATCGACATAGCCCATATTAGCATACACCCACTAATTTCATGCTAACTAAATGTTTATGCTAAACAAAGCTAAGCTCCCAAACTTAAACTCCCCTCTACATAAAGACATTCAAAACTATTAAGTCAGGACTTTTTCATCTTTTAAAAATATATAAAAACAGTGTTAAACGCCCCAAACGGTTAAACTGTATTTTATCCATAAAGTGACTAAAATAAACGAGCTGAAATAAGTGTGAAGACACAAATAAGGCTAATTACGTTACTGAAAAAAAGTATATCAGATATATTTATTGATGATATAATAAATAATAAACTCTTCTTTAATATAATTGTAATGGCAATTAAGATAACCTTTAATTGTTAAAACGGAAAAGGAAAGAAATATGATTTTATAGCGAACAAGCTAAGTATATTATATTATTTAAAATTGAGAGTATT